>JAHWFP010087625.1:0-11526 GCA_023313725.1 Lithobius niger | reverse complement strand
GGCCATTTTCAGTTGGTGTTTGTGCTACGGTAGTGCCGAAACAGTGTTGGTACGGAGACAGCAGGGAAGTGTGGTGTGCGGCGGACGGTTGTGAAGATGTGTAGTTGTAGTAGTAATTGTAGTTGTAGTTGTAATTAGAGTTGTAGCAGTGGTTTTAGGTGAGGTGAAGTGGCTGTATAGTGGTAGATGGGGCGTACGGCTACGGGCCACGGCTCCCAATAAATATTCATGAAAGAATCCATGTTTCAGCTAAACGATATCTAGCCACACGCTAGTGTGTCGCCGCCAAGTAACAGTAGATAATCCCATTGTAGACACCCGATTGTTAAAAAATTGATTGTTATTGATAAAAAGGCGGCTCACTAGCAGACATGTTTCTATTAATAAGCAACTGAAAGCTTATTTTGGCATGTTGAGTATAAATCCCAATGCGACACAAATGTTTCAAATTGTGGAAAATGTAAGGGAAAGGGTCAGAGATTAAAAAAAACTAAAATTTAAAGGATGAGTGTCCACCAATCATAGAGAAAAAGATGCGTCAATAACGTTGCTTTTGTGTTACTGTCTAGCTAGCTAGCTGCTGGTAGCTAGCTGGCTAGCTAATAAGATTTTTCCCATGTTAAATCCCGTAGACTTTTTGCTCATGGCTAGCGCAAAATTGAGAAGGCCTACGTAGCTGAATTTTGGCACACAGATGCATGGTGATCTGAGCATGGTCCTTTTGTTGGTTTGAGAGTTGTAGGGGTCAGGACAAATGCGTGGAAGGGTTTTGCAATTCGCCACCAGCGAATTTAAATTTCGTTTCTTTTCTAAGTTGCAACCAAATATTTCAAGCAACAATGTCTTTAACAATCAACACTGGTCTTTAAATTTATTGTAAAAGCCTGGACGAACTAAGAACTGAACTATAACGAAGGACAAAATAAGGAAACATTAACGTTGCCGTGGATTGCGTAAGAATAAAAGGATGCACGTTATATGATGGTTACGCAACAATACGAGCATCTACAAGCTAACGGGTTTTTTGTTAATAACCCCAAAATAAAATGCTTCGCGTTCTGCTGTTTTAGTAACAGCGACCTTCGGGAGTTTCTGCATGACTAAATGTCAATAAAATCTTGAAAAGTTAAGGGGAAGGTGCAGGGATAAACAAAACAACTGAAGGGGATGCGCTAATTGAGTGAACGAAGCGAACGAAATCAGCGATTGTTAGTCAGTGTGTGCCAAAATGGGATTTAAGCAACTTAAGCATGTGAAGAGTGGTCATACAATAAACTAAGCTGTGGCAATTTGGCTAATCTAACGGCTCATTGGCAATGGTAAATTTGAAAATTAGAAATGTGAAAATTTATAGATATCAAATTCCTCTAGAAAAAAGGTACAGATGAAGATAACACGGTGTACCCTTATGTACGTTCACAGTCCTATGAAAGTTGTGATATCCACCCAAACCAAAACTGGTAGATAAACCCACCAAGTTTCCAAATACGATCGGCATTTGAAGGTAATGATATCATTCAACCATGGAAAGGCCGCCAAGGTCAATCCTATTAGCCAAGTTAATCCCCCCAATAATACTTTGGACATTAAATGAAAACTTGAAGATTGCTCGAGTAGCAATCTTCAAGTTTTCATTTAACTTTCGAACTATCAGTCGGTGTGTGGTGTCGTCACTTGAGGCACCACAATATTTAGCAATCCTTGTTTCCCTATTGTTAACCCACCCTAGTTTAACATACTAATAGGAGTGCCATACCTAACTATGTAATACTGAACTGAACCTAATACCATAGATGATGTGACACATGATCTGGTGTCACATGACATTCATTATAAAAGGCTGGGATGCCCAATAAACATGTCCATTCCTGTGCTTGCAAGCTGTGTATAAGTCGTTACTCTGCTGGGGGAACACGCGCAATAGGCTACCTACCAGGACAGTCCATGGTGCGATTAACTTGGCTAATAGGATTGACCTTGGCGGCCTTTCCATGGTTGAATGATATCACTACCTTTAAGAGTGATCGTTTTTGGAAACTTGGCGGGTTTTTGTACCAGTTTGAGTTTTGGGTGGATAGATTTAAACCAAACTAAGCTACGTTTGTTAATTTCGAGGCCGACTAGAAACGATGGAATGGCGTATTTGTTTCGCAGATGCAGGCTTTCAGAGCCGCGTAGAATTGTTTCAAAGTGGCCAGCAACAATCGAGTGCATGCATAAAGCTTTGTAGCGCGACGCCATAGCTGTAAAAAAGGTACACGAATTACAAACAAAAACGTCAAGTGTGCCATGAAAAAGGGGGTGATATGATTGAATTTTCGCTTGTTAAAATGAACACGAATAAAAATTGATGATATTTAATTGAAATAATAAAGTGTACAATTGAGAAAATTCCATCTTTTTAGGTGCTGTTGTGCTTTACCAATCATACATTTGAAACGTAAAGCACTACAGCACCTCTAACCAGATTCGCAGATTAAGGCTTTCAGAGCTGAGCTGAATTGTTTCAAAGTGATGGAGTAAAATCGTGAACCCGATTTGCATACACCTTGCATTGCGACGTGGCATCCCAACGGAGCAGGAGGGTCGTTGCTTTTCGGCTACCATTTCTGCCTCTTTTGAGGGGAGAAATTGGTGGTTTTTATCCGTTTTAAATGACTGTGTTATGCTTTTAATATAGGTTGACATAGTGGCTTTTGCCATGCTTTGATATTATTGCTAACCTGAAGACGAAAATTGATAATTTTCGAAACGTTGTTTGTATTTTTATGTAGCACTGCTTGGTTTGCCTTCACATAATTGTTTCAAAGTGGACAACAACAGTCCCTGCTGAGCACGAGGCTGATCATTGTTGTCTTGCACAGTAGTAGTTTACAATCAAAGCTCTGTGAGTGAAAACAAAACAATAATGAGCCATTGTTAGGCCGCCATAGGCCGGCGATTTACTTCTTTCCTCTCCTAGAAAAGGAAAATGCCAAAGCAGCCGTGCTAAAGGTTTCAACTTTTGTCCTACGGAAGCTGATTTATTGACTTCCCACAGAAAAATTGTTTCATGCAAAGACGATGGGTCAGCGCTCACATTCTTTAAACGGTGCATCCTGTGATTTCAGCCACTGGATGCGCAGATTCAGTGACTGAGGCCAACAAAAATCACCGTTTGTCAACCAGTGTGCGTAAAATTTTGATTGAAGAAATTTTAATCCGTGAAGGCGTTTCTTAGCCAGTGTGTGCGGAAATGGGAGTGGGGAGTGGGAAGTGTGAGTGGAGAGTTGGGAGTGGGAAGTGGGAGTGGGAGTGAAGGAGTTGGGAGGGGAGGGGTCTGTAAACTTAATTCATGACCGGCCCCCGTGCGTAGCACGGGCTTCCTCTAGTCCTCACTAATATCCAAAGATGGGGTGAGTTGCAGAACGAAATTGTCCTTAGGGGGAGGGAAAAGCTCCGCAGACCTTGGACATGGGATATCTCTCTCTGTTCCTTGGGAAAAGGAAGATTAAGCTCTTAAGAGGATTCAGTGGTCCTCTCAGGTGGATAGCGGTGGAACGACCATTTTACTTTCTTTCCTGGTAGTGGGGGGGGGGGGGGAATTAAAGACGGGAAAGCCAAAGGCTCACACGAATAACTAAATCCAGATGGAAACCTATTTACGTTGCCTTTTGGACTTATATGTCAGACTGCCTGAGCGGGGAATCGAACCCAGGACCTTTGAAACCCAAGGCCGAGGCTGAGGCCGTGTCAGTATGGCTTAGCGTTAGGACCTCGGCCTTTGGTTTCACGGATCCTGGGTTCGATTCCCCGCTCATGCAGTCTGACATATAAGTCCAAAAGGCAACGTAAATAAGTTTGCATCTGTATTTAGGAGAAGGAATTGAGGCTTAATTGTGCATCGACAGCTAGGACATTAGCACAACCTCAGTCACAGTGTAATGGTAGTAGGTTTCCCACGGGCAGCGATAGGGCTTTACTGCCAGTGACCTTCTTTGGCGCAATCCTTATCAGAAGAGGCTTAACTGACGCCTCCCGGCTTGGGAACAACAGTAGTTGCTATAGCAGGAGCAGTAACAAGAGCAGGTTCAGGGGGTGTTGACGATAAGGCAGCTACAGTGGCCAATGGATTCAAAAGACCCTACAATGATGCATTCTATTGGGTCAGTAAAGTAAGCTGCATGATCGAAATCTTGGTCAAAGACCTGAACCTAGTGTGAAAAACTGACTAGCCACATCAGCAGACTCAAGAACTGGACCCGGCGCACTGTTAACCTATGAAAAAGATCGAGTTAGCACTTAGTGCCGATAGTTTAGTGTTGTTCCGAACCTCGAAGTAGAAATGCTACTCTCTTATTTAATATCCTGACCCGGAGCTCCTCTACATAAACACAGCATTCACTTGAACTGGCCCAACACAGTCAGCGACCTTCAAAGGCTGCCTGCGCACAGCAAACGTAGGTAGGGTTATCTGTATGCTAGCCGATGTTACGACCTAAGCTTTTACAATGGTAACATCCCATAGAATTCAGGACACAACACCTGAGCTTCAATCACAGGTGCCCTGCGGTAATGTGTGGTGAATCCAGTGTGACATAGGTTAGGCAAAGCTGTCAGTTGGCAGCACACCATTATCATCTTTCCTCGTACACCACCTGACAGCCATAATGCCTTGTGATTTGAATTTGTCGAGAATGACATCACCACTTAAACCATTCAAATCAAACTACGTTGCTACTCCATTGTCGCTGTTTAAGCTATGATGCACCTGGACATGTACTGGGCGGGATTCAAGTTCATTTACCTTCAAAAGCTTCCTATCTTAGGCATCGTTTGCTACCTCCACAAGGTATCTCCCAGCATGGAGTAGAGAGATATCCTTTTGATCCAACCCATAATCCCTTTCAGTGCTTTGTGTGCACTACAAATAGGCCAAGTTGCATGACATCTCTGCCCTTGCCCGTTACAACCAAGAACTTCGTGACTTCATCCCCAACTTTTACAAATTTCTGATAACTGGGAACTAGGCCCAACCGTCTCAGTTTCACTTGTCTAGTAGAGAAACGAGTCCTGTGCCGCATTCGGCGATGCAAGGCCGGGTGATGCAAACCCAGCTGATGCATATCGTGGACCCTGCACCAGGTACTAACACCACTGCCTATCTTGGTAGGTGACAGCCTCAGCATACCATAAGCCGAGTTCACCAAGGCAGCCGTACACACCACCTCCCTTGATAAGCCATACAATTTGGATCCGCGATGCCGGTTGATGCAGCAAAATGCCACCTCCCTGTGTTAGGCTTCCTTGATGCTGGGAATGTTAAGTGTATGTCGGGTTTGGAGCAAAAAATGGCTAAAATTGAACTTAAAGGGAATGACTGAATTTAATGATCTGTAGGCCATATTTTGTAAACCTTTGAGAATTGCTGGATTGAATTGATATTGTGGCAGTTGAGCGGTAACGTTTTATTGGGTTCTAATTTAAATGGCCAAAATGGTCCTTTGGACTAGAGGACATGTTGGTAGGAACGGGGGGCTGGAAATGGGGAAGCAAGCTGGATGTTAAAAGGTCACGAGCAGTTAGCATGAGTTTACATCACAGCTTTGAAGCATGCAACAAAACGACTGTAAATTTGAACACCTTTAAAACTAAGTGTTGTATAATATTGTAAATAGTGCTAGGCCTAGTGTTAATGCTCGAGACAATTTGTGATTTAAGTCGGATGGTGCAGAGTGGTTGTATCGAACCAATTACCCTTTCATAATTGTATGCATAGACTGGATTGTGGCATCGTATAACATATCTAAATACTGCAGATTCTTTTGTAGTAGGCACTTTTCGTTTGCAGGTAGTCGGCACCCTAAACAAACCACCCATGCAAATTTAAACTAAAATATCACATTAACTTGTAGTGAAGTTTTAGTTAAAATTTAAATTGTGTGTTAATTATACTGTGGTTAACACCTTTATAGTTATTTGTAACTTACGTAATTTTGTTTTAGATTGTTTCTCCAATGGTAACAATGCTTCAGCCTACTGATTTTCACCTAAGAGAAATCATACTCTGAAAGATCATTGACAAAATTCAGTTATAGTGTCTCCTGTTGGGATGATTCCCACCATCCATAGCTAAGTGAAATTTCCAAATTCCAAGATAAATTTAACTAAAATGTCAAATGTTCATTGCAGAAAATTTATTTGTGTATTATTACAGAGGTTAGTAACACACTATTGTTGTGTTACTGATATTCACCTAGGGAAATCATCGGCAAAATGTGGTTACACATTTTTCTGTTGGAAATGTGTTTATTCAAATTCTACCGGTCACACATTCTGCTGTTGAGATGGTTCCCGCCATACACGTCCTAGATAAATTTGCAAATTCTAAGATAAATTTCACTAAAATTTCAAATACACCTTGCAGTAAATTTATTTGTTTATTATTACAGAGGTTAATAACATAGTATTGCATCGTTTGTTTAATTTTGTTTTAGGCTGGTTCGCCAACGTTGACAATCCTTCAGCTTACAGATTTTCACGTAGACAGATATTATGCTGAAGGGGCACCTGCAGATTGTGGTTACTCATTGTGTTGTAGGAATGATTCTTTGCCTTCCCTCACTGGTGTTACAGCACAATTTTGGGGCACGTACTCCTCCTGTGATGTCCCAGTTCGCACTATAGAAAGCATGATGAAACACATTAATGTTACTCTAAAGGTAAGAACGTTGATTCGGAAGCCCATGTCGAAAGCATGAAGGATTCTGCACATTAGGCCATACTTGAAATGCACTTCAGGGGCTGTTGGCCTCTTTCTACAGGGTGTCAAACAATGATAGCCCCCCCGCCGCCCCTCCCCAGAATAAACTAAGGATGATAGGGAAAAAATACCGATAGGTTAGATAGATTAAACCCCCATTTTATTGTGGGGTTTAAACTCACAAGCTCAATATTCAGTGTTTACTCCATTGGCGTCACGAACGTCCTGGTGACGAGCAGGGTAGGAAGGCAAAAGTGACTCACAAAGTTCCGTTTTGGTTACGGCCGTGTGGTTATTTGGTGGTAACTCCAAAACCAGAAATGTCGATATCATGAAACTTGGTGTCATGGTAGGGTACATCCCCACGCGCATTTTAAGCCCAACCACAAGTCCATGCGCACCCTGTGAGCGGAGCTATTAAAAAACAAAACACGCGACGGCTTCCCCTGGAAGATGCTGCACTGCAGCGCACTCCACATCTTCGTTGAACTCCCATTTCCCCAAGCACACCATCAATGTGCTCCTACATTTTAGTACGACTAAATCGAGTTGCTAGAGGTTCAGAAAACATCATATTTTTAACATTGTCCTTCAGGATGGATCCAAAATGTTCACACACATTCAGAATCTTTTCGAGTCACTTATATCTTCCTACCCTGCTCGTCTTCAAGCTGTTCGTGGTGCCAATGGAGTGAACACTGAATACTGAGCTTGTGAGTTTAAACCCACAATAAAATGGGCTACCTATTGGTACTTTCATTTTTTTTTCCTATAATGCTTAGTTTACTCTGGGGAAGGGGATATCTACCAAGTTTCAGTCATTTGAAGTTGCTAAATAAAATGCTATCGATTAATTGATCAAAAACGTTAACGGAAAATTCAGGAAATTGTTGTTGTGTTTGGTATCACGACTTCAACTAGCAAACATCGGTGGGAACCCTTCACAATCTATGTTTTTTTTTGCAGGCTGCTGTCTGCCACAACGTTTTGAACAATGAGATGTTCATTAGTGCCAGTGGTTAACGCATGTCTATTCTGTTTTCTATTTTATTGGTAGATTGCAATGCTACGTCTTAAAAATTCCTCGTTAAAAACGTAGAATGTGTTTCTTTGTACAGTGATTCTTCTGGAAGAAGTTCAGTGGTTCGGCCGTTGATGTTAAACGAATGAAAAAGATGCTGTTGTTTCAGTCTATGCACCACTTATGCTACATCGCCTAGAGGGATCATGGCTTATGGCCCATCGTGCTAGGCCCAGAGGAAGGATGAACGACGTTCTAAGTTTACTAACAAGGTTTATTGTGGTTGGCACGTGGAAATGCACTATTTTTTGGTTCAGTCAGGGCTATCTACAGTACTGGCCGGATCTCGAATGAATAGCCTTACGAGACTGGGTTGGCAATATGGCCGCCGAAAGTGCCGCTGATGCGATGGTGTTGCCGCATTTTGTCAACCGAGGGCGACACCCACCGTACAAACTGCCGACGAACGTGTTGCTCTTTTTTGGCAAACGCAGTGAAATAGCTTAACTGTGGCTGAGTGATATTTTTAAACTCCATTTAAAAATACTCTAATAAATAATAAAAAATTTGCAACCAAAATCTACGTAAAAATTAAATTATTATATCGAAAACCGCCACTAGCCGACAATAGATGTCGCGTCGCACCGTACAAAGTTGCTACCTCGAAGAAATGAACCAGACGTGGCGGCCATTTTGTGTATCCCCCTAATATCGTTGTAGAGTGGGCCAGTTAGTATAGTGGCCATGGTTCAGTAAGCTCCATGTAGGCTTTGCATTTAGGAAGGAGGAGACGAGATTGTGGTGGCTTGGCTCCCCGTGCTGTTCTGCCTGCTCAAGGGCAAAGCTTCTGCCTGGGCAGCTTACAACAGCAAACACTAGTTGGAGCCAGGTATTATACAGGATGGGCCAAAGTTCGTTGCATCCCATCAAAACCCCTACAGAATTGGAATTAGGCACTGACTCATAGGACTTTGTTTTGTCCCTAAGATGGGGGTGGGTCACCCACTGAGCTCGCGTTGGGGCGCCCTGCCACCCTCAACCCCCAGATATAAAATTTAACTTTTTTCCTGTGATAAATAGACGTTTGGTTCCAGTTAGGGAAACATGCGCGTGGCCCAGACAAAGTGACAGCCGAAAACGGCATGCTAATTGGATAAACGGGATGCGTTTTATTACATCTTCAATGTAGCCCCTACGCCCACATGAGTGCTTCCATGCATGATATAGGAAATTGTTTTACAGCACTGAGATTACACACCTGACAGATAGAACTAAAGATTGTTCCTAAAATGGGGACCACTGAATGAGCTTGCATTGGGGTGGACTGCCTCCCCTCAACCCCCAGTTATAAAAAATAGTTTTGTTCCTGTCAAAAATAGACGTTTGCTTCCAACCGGGGAATTATGTACATGGCCAAGCCAACCTGATCGCCCAAAATAGCATGCTAATGCGATAAACAGAATGTGTTTTCTTACATATTCAGTGTAGCTCCGACGCTCTCATGAGGGCTCACCTGCACTGGTGTGGAAAAATCGTCCGGTACCGGAGCACTCACCAAAGGTTCTACATCACTGAGATTACATCTGACATATAGGACGAAAGTTTGTCCTTAAGATGGGGGGGGGAACACATGCATGACCTTACATTGGATCACCGTGCCCCCCTCAACCCCTTAGTTACCAAGTTTATTTCTTATCCCTACAATAAACATGACTAATAACCCTGGGTTGGGCAGTTGATTCCTGACACCTCCCATAAATTAAAGAGCGCAAGCACTATCACCTATGTCTGTTCGTCAATTGATGACGATTGATAACGAGGGGCCGGGTCGAGGAGGTTAAAATAGCTTATTTCTTGAGACGCAATACTTACTTGAGAAGTATTACTTACTTGAGACGTATTGCTTGAACGTTCCCAACCCAGGGACGTTTTTGTTTGTTTAGTTTAAAGAACATAGATAAACTTTGTGTCTGGGGGTAGAGGGGATCGGGCGCTCCAATGCAAGCACATGCAGTGGCTCCCATCTTAGAGGCAAACCTTGGTTCTATTTGTCAGATATGTATTTTCACTTTCAGTGTTGTAGGACCTTTGATGAGTGCACCGTACAATTTCCTCCACCGTGCAGGGAAGCCTCATGTGGACGTTGGGGCTACATTCAAGACGTAATACAACGCATCCCGTTTATCCAATTAGCATGCCGTTTTCGGCTGTCACTTTGTCCGGGCCATGCGCATGTTTCCCCAATTGTAACGAAACGTCTATTTCTCACAGGAAAAAAGTTAAATTTTATATCTGGGGGTTGAGGGGCTGAGCAACTCAAGCTCAGTGGGTGGCCCCCATCTTAGGGACAAAAAGTCCTATGAGTCTGGTGCCTAATTCCAATTCTCTAGGGCTTTTGGTGAGGTGCAACGGAATTTTGGACCACTCAGTATAGATGTCTTACTAGCAGCGGGAAAGACCCTGACAGAGACTGCAACCACCTACATTAAGGTTGGTTTGCAACACCACTGATACTAAGTATCTAGACATACAATTACTTACACTTATATACATAAAATATGTGAAAGACAGTTATAACACAAAACACCTTGACAATCAAGCAACCAGGTTTGGTTGTTAAAGGGACAAAAGGCACTAAAGGATGAAGGGCAGTGAGGAACTCGACCTTATAACTATATGGTATAGCCAATAGGGCAATTATTGCTAGATTAAAAAAAAAAAAACATACTAATTTTTTTTAAATCTCCATAAATACTTAAGTTAAGAATTTCTATTCTAAATTACAACTTTAGGCCACAAAGCGATCTTCTCACAAGATTATGTGCAAATTGGAACACATATAAGAACATTACCATTTCTCTTACACACAGACATACATACAAAATCACAATTCAAGTGAAACCCATGGATTCAGGACAATGCCAGTCTTATAAGCTATTACAAGGTTAGGGACCGGAGGATGTTGAAAGGAGTGATATCAAATAGGGATTTATTTGGCCTGATACCCTTTTTCGGTAGAGGCCTGAAGGTAAAAAAAAAAATACAAAATGGAAAATATTGGCTGGAACCTATATTTCAGTATCATAGGCGATACAATGCCTGGCTAATAAACAAGTCCCAGGTTTTTTTTTTCTATCTCGGATTAACGCATATTGTAACCTAACAATAATTCAATATTCATCCTGAATGGCACTCTTCTTTATCTTGTGATTTACTGTTCAATAAATTCTTCTCACTAATTTCTTTTCTGAAGTATAAGAAGTAAGAGAATTTCCCTCCTTGTATACATGTTTGCGACCTTCGTTTTACTAATGGGAAGGGTTGAACAGTTTTTCACACTGCCTGATGCATCTATTTTGGGTCCGCTCTAGGTAATTCAGTCGGTAGCTCAGTAGGTAAATCTAGGACAGTTCGTGGGTTCGAGCCCTTGACGGGGCAGTTACCTTTTTCGGGATTAAACATCTTGTAATGTTACAGAATTGTCTTTTGTGCTGGTTATAACTGCGTGTTAATTTCGTTTAAAATGTACCAAGACTACGCTTTAAAAGTATAAGTTATTATCGCCATATTCAATTTATACGTGAGCATATTTTTGGGTACATTACTTTATATTTAACCCCAAAACCCGGGTTTGAAAATCAGGTACAGGTTTGGAAACTCGAGTGTGCCTCCTTTTCTCATATATATAACACTGTGTTTTTGTACATTACCATATATTAACCCTAAAACCCGGCTTTGAAAATCAGGTACAGGTTTGGAAACT
>JAHWFP010087621.1:4687-15520 GCA_023313725.1 Lithobius niger | reverse complement strand
AATGCAGAGCAAAAATCGCTCTCGTAATGCAGAGCAAAAATCGCTCTTGTAATGCAGCGCAAAAATCGCTGTCGTAATGCAGAGCAAAAACTGCTCTCGTAATGCAGAGCAAAAATCGCTCTCGTAATGCAGAGCAAAAATCGCTCTTGTAATGCAGCGCAAAAATCGCTGTCGTAATGCAGAGCAAAAACTGCTCTCGTAATGCAGAGCAAAAATCGCTCTCGTAATGCAGAGCAAAAATCGCTCTTGTAATGCAGCGCAAAAATCGCTGTCGTAATGCAGAGCAAAAACTGCTCTCGTAATGCAGAGCAAAAATCGCTTTCGTAATGCAGAGCAAAAATCGCTCTCGTAATGCAGAGCAAAAATCGCTTATGTATTGGCTAAAGCACAACATCAGTCAAGAGAGGTGAGAATTCCTAACCAACAATGTCAGCAAATTCAATGTTTGCTGTGCCAATTAGTTAAACCACGACGAATCAATGTAGTGCACCAAAAAACTGTATAACTCAACAGCATCTCAGCCAACCGCACCGAATTATAAATGTAATGATCAATGAAATAAGCAAAAAAATTCCGCCAACGTCCACATAACACAACTCAACAAGCTCAGATATTGAATTCATAAGGCGATATATCAGATGAACAAGACAGAGGTCTCGCACAACAACTTTCTTACAAACTCACGGGAACATCTTGAAATCATGGAATTTTGGTCAGTATAGTATAGTAATAGGATACGAGATAGAGCATACTGTATAACTCAACAGCATCTCAGCCAACCGCACCGAATTATAAATGTAACGGCCAAAGAACTAACCAAAAAACTCTGGCATCGTTTACATATCACAGTACGACAAGCTCAGATATTGGATTCGTAAGGCGATATATCAGATGAACAAGACAGAGGTCACGTACAACAAATTTCTTACGAACTTAACGGGAACATCTTGAAATCGTGGAATTTTGGTCAGCAGTATAGTAATAGTATACGAGATAGATCATACCGACAGTTATGTTACTTGATCAAATAACGCAGTTTTGGCTGCGTTAAAGATTTTAGATGCGTGTTACGATTCTGAACATGTAAGCGAAACCATATATTTATGAATAATGGGTTCGCTAATGCTTCTGATCATTCAGACGCGCCCTGACGTAATTTACAACGTTGTTCAGTTAGCTATAGAATATCAGCCAGCCCTAAATTTCTGCAGTTGACAGCATTAAAATGCGTTTGGTGTTAGCTTAAAGGTACGGCAAATTATTAACACTGGCGATAGTCAGTGTTAGTAAGGGTCGACCTAGGATCTCTGTGTTAAACTTTCAACTTTGAGAGCTTATAACTCCGTCAAAATTAAAAATTTTTAAACCAAATTTGGAATCTAGCCTTGACTAGTCAAGGCCTGTCTACAGTCCAAAAATTGTGAAATTCAGTCCAACAAAACCCGAGATACAGAGAGGGGGGCCAAATAGACAACTTCTTGTTCTTGGTCTTGGGTCTTGGTCTTGTTCTTGGTCTTGGTCTTGTTCTGGGGATGTACCTTTCGTCTGTCCTCTCTACAAGTCAAACTATTTGTCCTGTAAAGCTGGTTCTTAGCTCATTTTACAGGTATTGCTCCGTAGATGTGCCCTTTCCATGAGGCCTTTTCTAATTGGTCAAGTCGTTCAGGGGTTACGGCGCTCTAAATGACCAGATTGATTGTTTTATATTGTTTTAAACATTGTTATTATGCAACAATGCCATTTAGCAAACGCCAGCTGCAAGACATAGATTGAAGATTAAAGGATTTGTTTCTATTGTTAACACTAGCCATAGCCAGGTTAGTAAGAGCCACAGCTATTTACCGAGCTTAAAGGCGGCACAACAAAACAAACAACAAATTAATTATAAAGGTGCCACACATACCCTACCCCTCATCCACCACTACACCTATTTTATACAATTCTAAAAGTAACACGGATTAATAAACAAAAAACGTATCGTTAAAAGTTAAAAGTAAGGGTCTAAAAGTAAAAACCTGTAAGGAACACGGACAAGCTTTGACTGTAAGGCTCTAGGTGTCAGATTTGGCCAGTAAGACGCTGCTAAGCATTAGACCCGTACTACCCGGTGATCATGCTAATGACTTAGTAAGGAAAATTGAAATTAGCAAACAGCGAAAATCATACACTAGAAATGACGTAGTTCAGAAAACCACCTTTATGCACTTACTTTAAATCGGAGTGGCATGATCCGGATTCGAACCGGCTACCCAGTTCGCCCCAGATCACTTGCATAGCGCCTTAATCTCTCCGTTGTACTCCGATGAAACGTAAGTGCACAAAGGTGGCTTACTGAACTACGTTATTTCTAGTGTATGATTTTCGCTGTTGGCTAATTTCCAATTTTCCTTAACATTATTTACAGCGATTTATGTCTATTTATTAATGACTTAGTAACTCAGACAGAATCGGTGTACACGCTTACGCTTGTAGCAGGTTGTCTTGCTTGGAATTGCTGCCATGTTACCAAACCGAAAAAAAATGTCAACCTACAGCAAAGTAGGAAACCCACACCCCCACTATCATTGGATCATCACATGGGTCTTTATAGGACGATCTCGGACAGCTGTTCCTCAAAAACCGGGTAGTAAGGGTACAATGCTTAGCAGCGTCTTACTGGCCAAATCTGACACCTAGAGCCTTACAGTCAAAGCTTGTCCGTGTTCCTTACAGGTTTTGACTTTTAGACCCTTACTTTTAACTTTTAACGATACGTTTTTGTTTATTAATAATTACATTATTATGCAAGAAATATTGGACCTCTGCGTGCTACTGCGATACCTGTTGGGATTTTGCGGCAGGAAGTAAAGGGGTATCTGGTTTTGTAATATCTCTTGGTAATTTAACCTTAAAGGTTGTGGTGGAGTATAAAAGGAAAGGGATCCACCCGCAAATGGCCGCCTCAGTTCGTAATTAAACCGGAAAGCACGCACGAAAATCGGCTCCTTAAAAAAACGTTAATTTTCAAAAATAAATGGCTTCCTAGCGCCCCAAAACTACTCAGAATCCACAATGAACATGTCAGCAATCCCTGCTTGCCTTTAGAATTAAAAATCACTTACTGTAATTAGTGCTATGAACGTCTGGAAATACTAGCTGCAGGGAACGGGAAATTCAAAATATCAACCGTAATACGAAGCTCCCCCAACTGCTGGCAGGAACGGCAAAACCACGTAATAATTCAACAAGAAGACCTTTTTGAACAATGCATCACATTACACATTCCTAAAAGCATGTATAACTTGAAACTGGCATTCAAGGATCACGTAGAGCGCGAGTAAATAATACAATTTAAAGTTTTACCTTCATAGCCTAGTTTGCCAATCAGAGCGCAGTATTATTGTCACGTGAGTATACAAGAGCACATGCTTACCTTGAACGGACTCGGAAGCAGACGTGGCCGTGATGTCGCTAATCCTCGTATTGGACCGCTACGAAATTTTTCCATACATTATCCCTATAACGGTACGTGGCAGCCACTAATGATTTTTTTGCACTTAGATCTTTGTGTAGTTGTCTGTAACTTCCGAACACGGCCAGCGTTTTCGTTCCAGTGACAAATCGCGATATTTGTACGCATTGCGTAGATTTTACTAGAGAATGAAATTCGCTTGTCTTGGAAAATGTTTAGTACGTTGTTGAAACTTTCAACAAAAGCGGTGCTCAATCCAAAAGCACGTAATTGTCAGCGTCGTGGTACACTGGATTTTCGCAAATAACTTTCTGGAGCATTGTTGCAGCAGCTGGTGAAGTTAAGCAGCATTGGGCTGGATTGATACTTGGGTGGGTGACCGCCTGGAAATCTGGCTGTTGCAGACATAGGGCCTTAGGGCTTCGGGCAGATGACCAGGAGTGGTTAACGCTCGTTAAACCCTTTCAACCCTTATGACCCAACGACTCGGTTCGTAGTTGGGATCACGGTTGCAACGTGAAGCTAAGCGGCAATCGTCGTGGCGGTTTTGATAATGCTCAAGAATGTTATCCAACATGAATATTAACTGTTTGGCATCCTTTTGGCAGTGACACGTCCAGTTAAAATGAGTTTTTACAGGCTCGATATTTGGTATACAATTGTTCATGCCATGTCAACGCATGTTTTTTGCGAGAGCCAGCACCAACAAGTTTTAGTTTTTTTTTCTAAGGATTTAGTCGCATGCCACCAACCCATTCTGATTTACCGTTTCTGGCCTCTCTTCACGTAGATGTTTATTAATGGACGTATTTCTATCGTGAACGTGCACTTTAATGGGCGTACATGAACTGTCAAACTGTGAGTAAATTCGCTTAGTGCCAAGTATACTTTGTTCCACATTACGTTTTCCGAAAACTGACTGTATGACGCCACGTTTTCTCCCACTACGAGTGCAAAAAAACCGTAAACATCCCATTTGTAAATTCTAACAGTAACTTTGTTGAGTCTACAAATGTGATATCCAATGTTTTTGCACTCTTAGTGCAAGGAAATGAGTCGTCATCCAGTCAGTTTTCTGAAAACATAATGTGGAACAAACTATAGTTCGTGTCGTTGTGTGACTGGGTCGTCTCGTTTAGTTACGTGACTGTGACTGATCACTTTGTGGGATTCTAATCCGAGGCACACCACGTCAGTATCTTTAGCATTTTTCCTCCAACCATGTCTGGCATCGGTCGTAATGCCAATGCCATCCAATTCTTCCGTCAATGCTGTCTCTTCCATACAATAAGGCCTGACACGATGCAGCACGTTCGGTTTCTACAGGCAACACTAAATTGTTAGTTATCTGTTGTAGTGCTTCCTTACTAAGGCAGTTAATATTTGCTCCATCAAACAACCTACGATACTGGATAGGAAGACAACCGGACATAACAGCAGCAAAACCTAGATGGTAATTGACGTAAAATTTTCCACTAGGCAGGTACGGAGAAGAGTTCCACGTCAATGAGTGGCCGTCACTACACAACAGCACACCTATCCATACGTGGCCACGGTAACGATTTCTCCGCAGGTGTAACATTTTTTTATAAAACTGGCCGTGGTACGCAATTTTGCCTAATAAATTTTGCATCGCAGATACAGCAACGAGAAATATGGGTTGATTTACCTCGGTTTTTGGGCAATGCAAGTATTTTACAGGCATTTCAATTTCATTTAAAGGTGCATTTGACACAATGTTCTCGCGTGATGTCGACGCTCTTGGTGCGACATTGGCCGGCTCTTACAGGTGGCCTGCTAACCAAAAATTCAACACTAAATCCAACACGTCCGTGTTTGTCACCAAACCTGATCGTTTTTTGACGTCTTGAAATTTTTGCATTATCTGTTGACGCCGATCATTATTACCGCCATATTCAATGTTGAATCGTGGTGCTCATTTTTTATCCATTTTCACGAACAATGCAGAAACTAACCTGTCAGCACCACAAAACCACCCTAAACGTTCACTGAAGAAACAGTAATGACGCAATAGCTACACTTTCCCCGCCAGCGGTTGAGTGGACTCGTCCAATTTGTCGCGATGTTCGAACCTATAAACAATCTTTTCGGGAGGCAGAAGTAGTTGTTATGCTTATTTCTAAATATTTCTTCAGTGCGCGTTCAGGTGTTTTTTTTTTTAATATTCGCCCCTGTTCTGCAGAAAGGGTGTAACTCGAGTCAAACTTTTTGAATAACAGTGCTCAAACTACTCCCTCTGTTGCCAATTATTGGCAAAAAAATTTCAAGAACGTATCTCCAGCCAATCAAAAGTTAGTAGTCGGCAAAAAGGATGTAACTTGCTTAGGTCTGCAGATTTATCACACAAAAAAGGCTACAACTCCTGGAAACCACGGCACTTGCATCTTTTTTGCGTAACAATCTGTTGTCAGTGGTAATAACAACAGAGACCGTCCTAAGCCTATTGAAAGGTGCTGTTGTAAAGGCGTAGAGGGGAAAGAATATGTTGATTTTCGATTTCAAAGTTCTCTTATGAGCTGTATAATTGCCAATCACAATGCCAATCACAATTGTGTATTTTAAATAGGAACCGTCCTACGCCCGTTGAAAGGTGTTGTTGTAATGGTGTAGTAGTGAAAGAGTATAGGTATTTTCGACTTCAAAGTGCTCTATGAGCTATCTAATTACCCTAGATAGACATACTTAGGCTTTTATGAAGAGTGGTGATGTATTTTTTTCCAACAATGCTAATCGTAAGTCTGTATCTTCAATAGGGACTGTCCTACGCCCATTATAAAAGTTTTTGTTGTAATGGTGCAGTGGCGAAAGAGTATGTCTCTTTTCGAATTATTAGAGAGAACATCAGAAGTGTATAGTCTGAAATGGTGTACTGTATAATACTGTATGTAATATGTTCCGTTAATTTAATGCCCGAAATTGCATAGGAATTTTCCTTTGTTAGATCCATTAACAATTATCGATAATTATAGTATGACATTTAACGTTGCTGCTGATCAATTTGGACTACAGCAACAGTGAACATTGAGTATTCCGGGTGGAAATTATGGATGGTACTCTAGAGCCGGCAGTTAGTGTGAAAGTGATGGCCCCTCCTGAGTTAATGGAGGCTGTGGCATGCGGGTGCACCTCAGATAAGCCTTGCCTGCAGAACAGGTTTAGCTGCAAATCTGCTGGATTATCCAGTACATCATTCTGTAAATTCTTGGTTTGGTCAGGATCAATACCACAACCCAAACACAATAAATATAACTTAGGAGGAAGGTGATGACGTAGATCTGTAGCTAGGATAATTGTTTTATGTATAAATAATTATGTAGTATATATTATTGAGAGGCAAATAAATTATGAACAGTAAACAAACAACTGTGGTATTTGTTAGATGTAGTTTGCAACCTTAACATGCGTGGTGGCAACCTTCAAAATGCAACTAAAGACATGTCGAACATCAATTATGTACAGAAAAATATTTGCCATGCCTAATTGCATTGCTGGAAAGAATACGTTACCACCTTTCAGAAGAGCCTAAGTATGTCCATCTATAGTTTTTGGATAGTTCATAAGCGCACTTTGAAATCGATAATCACCTTACACTTTCACCGCTATGCCATTATGACAACACCTTTCAATGAGAATAAGACGGTCACTATTTGAGATACACAAATGTGATTAGCACTGCTGGAAAGAATACGTCACCGCCGTACAGAAGAACCTATGTGTGTCCGTGTGAGGTAATTAGAGAGGTAACAGCAAAGGTGCATACTCAGGAATGCTACACACTGTAATAGTACATGTACTATTTTCTGATAATTTGGCATAAAATGACAAATTTGTACTATAAGGGTTAACTTTACACCAAAAAATTGAATACGTACTTTCCTTAAGAAAATTAAATTTTGTTTCAGACTTGTATTCTGTGTTTTTCGAGCTGATCAACGGTTAAGAAGTTAAAACAAAAAATGTCTTTTGGCCAATGATCTTACCCTTTGCCCTTCATTTAACAAAATTCCCCAAAGGTACCTAGTTTGCATCCTGCACAATCTACTATAGGGGCATGTGGGCGGCCAACTTCTTGCCAAACATTTTTTGTTTTATTTTATTGCAAGGTTGCCCTAAATAAACCGTATACTAGTAACCTGACTATCAAGTTAGAAGGTTCCTCTTCTCACCCGTTTTGAAGTTCTCAGTCCTCTTATAACAATACAGCACGACGGGATCGCAACAACGAATGAGGACGAGGAGTACTGGGATTCACGGTTCAGGGCTAGGATCCCAGCACTCCCCGTGGATCCCAGCCCCGTTTGTATAAATGAAAAGTGGAAGAAAACAAACAAACGTAATAAATTTACTGAAACGAATAAAAAAAACCATAACGGGTAAAAAAAAAAATAAACAACGTTCAACAATTTACGTAACTGACAACATTCCAACCGCTGCTTTACAAAATTTGGTTTCCGTTAAATGAAAAAAAAGAATAAAGCGACTGAATATAATAATAATTTGTCACGATAGCAACAGGTCTGACAAGGACCCTGGGATCACTAACAGCCAGCCTCAATTAAAAAACAGAAGACAATCACAATTAATGATACAGATTGGCCAAGGGAAGGTGAGGGGATAAGGTATTGGGACACGAATGCCTTACCACCAAGGTTAGACCTGCCAGGGACTCTATGGCCCCTGATGGCATCGCCAAACGTGTTGGACACGGGAGGTGTAGGATCGGCCCAAGTAAAAAATAAAATCCAGATGAACTAATGAAACTGTTAAAAAGCAACATTATACAATACAAAGTATGGTTATGATAAGTACTAAAAACAAAAGCATCCCCAAAATGGGAATTGTCACCAGCTAAAAATGAATAAATAAAAACATAAAAATAATAATATAATATAATAAAAGATTTAGCCCAAAGGACAAGGAGACAGGCTGGATTACAAGATTGCTAACGCCGTTCCAATCTTTAATCAATTAAATGGAACAATTTTTGAAAACAACACCACCTCAAACGCCAAAAAAAAAATCGTTCAAGAATTCATGTTAATTACAACACTGCAACCGATTTCAAAATGTAAAGGTTGCTCTTTTCGTTGCGTGTATAGCATTGCGTCTTAACGAACATGCTACACAAACTTTCCTCTGGGTAAACGCAACAATGTATTCCACTCGCGCTCACTTGCGCTCAACAATGTACGTCGGACGGATAGCTTCAAAACGGGTGAGAAGAAGGATATCGCCCGCTTTCCTCATGCTGGAATCCAACAATGTCTCGGGCGACATTGTTAGATCCCAGCACTCAGAAAGCGGGCGATATCCAATACAACACCTAGGGAGCCGTGTATTCTTGTTCCAACAGACTGTGTGACTTTGATCCCTTTATATCGAAATCAAACCGTCCGAATTTGACAAAATATCCAACAATGCTAAATAAATCACTAGATAAATAATTCATCAATTAGGGTTAACTGGGACAAAATGCTGCTATGTCGCGTTAGCAACTAGTCATTAAAGGGAAACACGTTTCGTTACTGTAACTCGTATTTTACCAGTTGATTTAATATTATTGCTCCAACAGGTGACCTCCTATTCGCCATCTATCAGCACACTCTTTTTTTTTTTTTTTTTAGCTAACTACCTTTCAGCTTTACCTACCTTCACTAAACTGCTAAAACAGATGGTATCTTCTGTATTGTGCCAACTGTATAGATTGCAATAGACCAGCTGGAAAACAATAAGTTCCAAAAAAGACAGTTGGAACAGAAAAAGATGTTGCATCTGCAGTTTTTTCAGTTTCCCTGTGCTTAACAAAATCGTTCGCATTCAGGAAAAATCATGCAGATTATTGAAACCGAGTTGACCAAATCTCATTCTTTCTACTGGAGGAATCTCCTAGGAATCAGCTATGTTCATGTCCTTCACCTACATTTTATTTGCGTATAATGTAAGTTCATTGTATCACAAGGATGGTTTTGGTGATTGGTGTATAACTACAAGCTACGTGGTCCAACTGCTAACCTGCATGTTTCTTCCTGTTTACTTAATGAAAAAGGTTGGATACAAGGGCTCACTCTTAATGACTCCAGGTTTCATCATTGTTTTTGTGATTGCGGATTTACACCCGTCGTTTCTTACACTCGTACCGGGGTCTATCATGCTGGGAATTGGAATATCTTTCATGTGGACAACTCTGAACACCATTACTCTGGCGATTGAGTATGCGCATTTTACGGGTAGACAACCGGAGTTGCTGTTGACTTTGTTTTTGGAGATATCGTTTTCCTTTGAAGCATTGACGTGCATAATTGCTAATGTTTTCATTTCATTTTCAATTAAAACTGATTAATAAACAAAAACGGAACGTTAAATGCTTAGAGTAAGGGTCTAAAAGGCAAAACCTAGAAGGAACACGGACAAGGTTTGGCAGTAAGGGTCTAGGTGTAAAATTTTGTGAGAGGCTGGTAAGCATTAGACCCTTACTACCCGGTGGTTAGCTTATAGTTCTACTCTATTCGGACAGAAAGTGTGTATGAACGATTGTAGAAGATTTTCTTTGTTCTTAGAATATTGTTATGGAACTTTAAGAACATAATTTTCTTGTGAAGTTTGGCATTTTGTGTCTTTTGATGCTTTAGAATTTTTTTATTATATTTCGTAGATTTACGGCAGAGGATAACCCTGTAATGCTCTCTGCTGCGAATACCCTGCAATGTTACTAAATCGAAAAATAATTTTCAACATACAGTAAAGCAGTAAACCTATACCATACTACCACTGGATAATCACGTGGGAGGATTTCCAGTTTTTCGTGAAAATGTTTTTATTTCTGACCACCGGGTAGTAAGGGTCTAATGCTTACCAGCCTCTTACAAAATTTTACACCTAGACCCTTACTGCCAAACCTTGTCCGTGTTCCTTCTAGGTTTTGCCTTTTAGACCCT
Source organism: Lithobius niger (assembly GCA_023313725.1). NCBI lineage: Eukaryota > Metazoa > Arthropoda > Chilopoda > Lithobiomorpha > Lithobiidae > Lithobius > Lithobius niger. The sequence continues at coordinate 5,113 of JAHWFP010087621.1, read as the reverse complement.
TACTCTAAACATTTAACGTTCCGTTTTTGTTTATTAATTCGTGTTACTTTTAGAATTGCAGCTAAACTGTAAAACTGAGAGTTTAACACAGAGACCCAAGGCTGACTCTTACTAACACTGGCTATGTTAACAATAGAAACAAATCCTTTAATCTTCAGTCTTGCAGCTGGCGTTTGCTAATTAGCATTGTTGCATAATAACAATGTTTAAAACAATGTAAAACAATCAATCTGGTTGTTTAGAGCTCCATAACTCCTGAACCACTTCACCAATTAGAAAATGCCTTATGGAAAGGGCACATCTACAGAGAAATACCTGTAAAATGAGCTAAGAACCGGCTTCATAGGACAAATGGTTTGACCTGTAGAGAGGACAGACGAAAGGTACATCCCCAGAACAAGACCAAGAACAAGACTAAGACCAAGA
>JAHWFP010087618.1:0-19114 GCA_023313725.1 Lithobius niger | reverse complement strand
ACCAATAGGTGCATCACCGCAGGCTCCATAGATTGTTTCTATCTTGAGCAACATTAACTGTGTCTAATGTGTTGTAATTTTTACACATGGGTGTAACTCCAGCAGATATTAGATGGATTTAGAGTAATTTCGAAGCACCACAAACAAGCGTGCGTTTGAATGACATCTTTTACTACCAGAAGTGGACACTCACAACCGGTTCGGTAATTTGGTTTAAAATTACATTTAACCTACGCATTTGAAATTACAGTACTGCAGTTAGGCCGCTTAAAAAGTGAGTACTTGCTGATTTTAGGTCTAAGATGCTTTAAAAAAAATTAAACTACTGTGTTAGGCCTTATTTAAGCAAGAACTGTGATGAGGCCAACACACTAAAAACGTTCTTTCAACAACACTCCCCCTTGTTGATCTCATCCAAAAACACTTGGAACTCAATCTTCAGTTCATAAAGTCTCTGAGACCCAAGGCGAGTCTTTGATTGTCCAACTTCTTCTTCGGCCACATCGGCCACGTTCTCACTTGAGGGCATGTACACAAACTCATTGTTCTTCTCTTGTACTGGCTGCCTCAGGAAATGCAATTTCAAGTCCATGTGCTTGCTCCTTTCAGACATCTGCTTATTTTTAGCCAGACACGTTGCTCTTTGATTGTCTGCCTTCACTTTGATGGGTGTTTTCATGTAATTTCCCATTCCAATTTCACTCAAGAAATTGTTGTGCCGTATCACTTCCTTCGATGCTTGGCACATCGCAATGTATTCCTCTTCTACTGTGGATAAGGCCACTGTTTCTTGTGGATAAGGCCACTGTGGCACCTGCAAGGATGCCCACATATCCACTTTAAGATTTTCGGTCTGTTATGTTAGAACTCCAGTCTGGGTCTGTGTAGAACTGCATTCCTGATCCTGTCTTCTTAAAGGTTAACCTCATATTTTTCGTCTTGTTGAGGTATCGAAAAATGTTTGACTTCGCACCAGTGCTCCTCACTTGGTGCATTGTTGAACTGACTCAAATATGACACTGAGTAGGCCAAGTCTGGTTTTGTGCCGTTTGACAGATACAAGAGACGTCCAATTGCCTCTCGGTAAGGCAATTGTCCATGCTTAGACTGACTTTCTTGTCAGCTTCTGTTTTTGAGAAGTTCATACCCGAATCTTATGGTGTAGAAGGTGGCCTAGCGTTCTCCATTTGAAAAGTTCGAAGAATCTCTTCTACGTAGGCTTTCTGATCTAGAGTTATAGATCCGTCCTTCAGTTGGGTTATCCTAATTGTTAAGATTGTAAAGAGGTTGCTTCTCCTAAATCTCTTCCTTTAAACTTGGTGTTTAGTTTCTTCTTGAAGTTTTCAAGTACTTCATCGACTTTGGCTATAATAAAGGTGTCATCAATGTACACTCCTATTACAAGTCCTTCTAAGTTGTAATACACACATGGGCCGGCTATTGACTCCTTCAGTCCAATTGCCTTCAGAAATTTGTCCAAGCATGTATTCCACTCTCGTCCCGATTGGTGTAGTCCGTACAAACTTTTATTTAATTTGCACACAGTCTTCTTTTCCTTGCTTCAAAAAAGGTTGCGGCTGTTCCATATAAATTTATTCTTTTAAAGTTCCAATAAGATACGCCGCGGTGATATCCATTTAATGCACCTTCCAGCCCAACTCTACTGCTAAGGCAATCAGCGTTCTTACGGATTTCAACTTAATTACTGGTGCGGTAATCTACTCCGCTACTTGCATGAAACCTTGCGCCACCAGTTTTGCACGGTATCTCTCCAATTTGCCTTCTTGCGTAAATTTCTTCTTGAAGACCTATCTTGATCTGATGATCTTCCTATATGGAGGTCTAAGTACTAGTTCCCAGGTCTGGTTTTCGTCTAGATTCCGCATTTGTTCTTCCATGGCGGATCTCCATTCTTTAGCTTCAGCTCCTTCCTTAGCTTCTTCCCAAGACTTTGGTTCTTCTAGGCCTTCGTCCTTGAATCGAGACGAGTTACACTTCATTTGAAACTCTCTCTTTTCGGCTTGTCTTAACGGCCTTTGGATAGGCTTTGGTTTTACTTATATAGGCAAAATGGTACGGTCTTGATCGTATCGACTTTTTCAAAGAACTTTTCTTCTGGCGATTCATATTGTCTGTCCTCGTCAGTTTCGGATGACTCCCCCTGCTTTGGATCTTCACTAAGCACGGTTTCTTCGTCTTCTAAAATGATTTCAAAAGGTATAGAGCGGTCTTCTTTCGTTTTGACTTTGGAGGCATTTTCTCTTAAGAATGCGAAGATGGCTTCTTCAAACTTCACATCTCTATGTAAGATAATCTTATCCTCTCTATCCCACAATTTGTACCCCTTGACTCCGTCAGGATAGCCTATAAAAACTGTTTCTACCTGCTCTTGGTTCAAGCTTTTGTTTGGGAACGTGCTTTCCTACTGTTGCCAAAGCTTGACATCCGAAAATTGTTAGATAACTGATGTCATCTTCTGTTGTTCCAGATTGATGAAGGTGTTGCTCCTCCTAGTGCTCTTGATGGGCACGAGTTTCTTATTATACATGCGGTATTTGCTGCTTCGGCCCACTGGTGATTTGGTAATCCGGAATGTATTAGCAAACACCTCGTCATGTTCATCAGCGTCCGGTTAAATCTCTCTTGACAATCCGTTTTGCTGTGGATTTCCAGGAATTGTTAGTGTCTTCTTATCCCGTGTTTTGTGAGATATTCGTCAAAATCTCGACTTCGGTATTCTCCGCTGTTGTCCGAGCGTAGTATTTTCACTTTCATGTCATGCATGGTTTTCAGATTCTAGTCTGAATTCGTGAAATTTCTCCAAAAACTTGTCTCTTTTTCTTCATGGGATACACTTTCGCATATCTCGAATGTCCATCTATGAAAGTCACTAGATAGTTCGCTCCTCCTTTAGAAGTAGAATTTATTTTTCCAACTACATCTGAATGTATGACTTCTAAAATGTGGGATGGCTTGCCACTGCTTGACTTCGGAAATGGTAATCTTGCAAGTTTCTCTCTCATATTTGTTTCGCATTTTAGTTCCTCACCATCTTAGTTTTCTAGGCTTACTTCAAGTAGGTCCTCGTCGACTGTACTTTTCACCGCTGCGTGATAGATGTGGCCTAGTCTTTGGTGCCATAGATTTTCATCTTGACGTTTGGCTGAGTACTCTGAATGCTTTACTTTGTCTATTTCGTAGAGTCTATTCTACGAGCGGTAAGAATTACTGTCCCATCTGGTTCAACTACTGAAGCTTTGTCATCTCTGAATCGAACTTCGTATCCCATTTCTTCAATTCTTCCTACTGATAGCAGGTTCCCCTCTAAGTATGGGATGTATAACACGTTAGCGAGGGTTATAATTCGTCCTCTGTTGTCTTCAGAAATGTTCAGACAGGCGTCTCCCGTTCCCATCACATTCATCTTCTCACCGTTTGCTACTTCTACTGTAAAGGATCTAACTTCAAGTTGGTGAGTTTTTCTTTGTTAGAATACATCTGGTCAGTAGCTGCGCTGTCTAAGTACCATGATTCTATCGTGTTTCTTCTGTCTACAGCTGTCTTCAGGGCTTTTCCAGATGAAGTCACAACTCTACTCGCTCTGGCCTTCTCGCTCGTTTTAGCTTCTTCGTTGCCTTTTTGAGTTTTAGGACTAGCATTGTCGTCTTCTTTTTCTGGGCAATTTCGAGCGATGTGTCCCAATTTTCCACAACAGTAGCATTTAAAGAACTTTCTCCCATTTTTATTTGGCTGCTGCTTCTCGTTTGAGTTGCCATCTTCATTTTTCTTTTTATTTTGCTGACTTGTGATTTGTTTTCCTTTGGTAAACAGAACTTTTTCTTCTTGTGGTTCGCTCTTGGATGGTTCATCCCTACTTTTTCTCGTAGCTTTTACAATTTTAGTAGTCAAGTTACTTTCTTGATATTCTACGTAATTCATAACTTTTGGGTAGGCCCATAAGCATCATCAAGGCTTTCTCTTTATCATTGAAATTGTAACTGCTTGCGGTCAATTTCCTATGGATGTCCATAATTCTTCCTAAATATGACGTCATTTTTTCTCCTTCTTTCATATTTACGGTGAAACATTCCCGCATGAGTTGAATCACGTGCAACAAACCATATTTGGTATGTATCTCTTCCAAGTTTTCCCACGCTTCCTTCGCTCTTGAACATCGTCTAATCAGCTATCGTCTAATCAGCTATCATCCACAACAAGTAAAGGAATGTCAACGCCTTCTCATTACATTTTCTTTCGTCTGTGGTCATGGATGGGCCATATCCTATATCAATAGCACTCCAAACACTTCTCTGCACGAGTTCTGATCGACCAGCGTGGTAATTTTCAGAGTTTAATTTGGGAATTTTAAAATCGTCTGCATTCCCTACAGTCGCCATGTTTTTTTTATTTTATTTAAATAATAAAATACTTTGGAAATACGATCGTGTTCTTCTTCCGTTTCGGTTACGAAAAAAATTTTCAGTTCCTGTTGCTTCGTTTGTTCGATCGTATCGGGTTCTATGCAACGGCCGACCGCGTGCTTCGTTGTAGCGAGGTTCGCTAGCATTTCCGATGCGTCTTCGTTTGATTTTAGGTGTCGTTTGCTGATACTTTTTCTAATTTTCATTAAAAGTTTCTAAAATCATTTAAGTATTTCGGCTTCACTTATCTTAATTTTGACTTCCTCTTCTTTGTGATGTCGAACGTGGTTGCTCTTGTTATAGAGAATCGTTTTGGCGCTCGCGTTAGGCCTAATTTCCTTCGTTTTGCGCGCTACCGATTTTTGGCTTTCTATTGATCGCTAAAGACAGTCTTACTTTAGTCCATCTTACCTCTTCGGCGCAGTGGAAGCGTACTGGTCCCACAACCTGTTGTAATTTTTACAATGGGTGTAACTCCAGGAGATATTAGATGGATTTAGAGTAATTTCGAAGCACCACAACAAGCGTGCATTCGAACGACATCTTTTACTACCGGAAGTGTAGTACAAAAGTTAGCGACACACGCAACCGCTTCGGTAATTTGGTTTAAAATTACATTTAACCTACGACTTTTAAATTACAGCAGTTAGGCCGCTTAAAAATTGAGTACATGCTGATTTTAGGTAGTAAGATGCTTTAAAAAAATTAAAGTTCTGTCTTAGGCCTTATTTAAGCAAGAACTGTGATAAGGCCAACACACTAAAAACGTTCTTTGAACAACATAATGTTACTTCCTATCTAGAAGGACCTTCGCTACATGATACCTGTAAGCGTTTTTCATGGTTTCGTCACCAATGAAGTGAGAATGTTACAACCTTGGGTGTTAGTGAAATCCTGCCTCGACTAAAGGATGGCAGAGTAAAAATTCCTTGTTGCGGAAACAAGGTTGTGAACCAATTGCTTTATGGTGGCTTTAAAATGAACAGATATTATTTATATCTTACGGTGAAATATGTGGGGCAACCTTATACAACCCCATCTTAACCTCAGTTCAAATGTACAAAGAAAAGGCTGCAAAAGTTTAGAGAATCAAGTAGAAACAGAACGCACAGACTTGCACATGTATTTTTATTATGTTTTCCTCCTTAATGTTTGTTTCACAGCAAAATGAAAATGTCGAGTTTGAAGGGCCTACTTGCAAGTCACGCATCAATTTAGTTGATCTGGCAGGGAGTGAGCGTAATGGAGGTGGTGGCAACCCATCTGTTGATAGACTAAAAGTAAGTTTTCCATAAGTTTTTTATTTATTGTACAGGGTGGTCCATAAAAAACTGATGAGCAAAATTTTTTCCAAGTCCAAACTTTTTTGTTAGCACCCTCCAGAATCTTAAAGGGACTTTCAAAACGACCAGTTCTATTAGACATCTGACCGTTTATGGTTCTGGAGGGTGCTAACAAAAAAATGTGGTCTTGTAAGAAAAATTTTGCTCATCAGTTTTTTTATGGACCACCCTGTTTTTTTGGCAGTGTTTTGGCAATAGTGCACCATAATGTTTTCTTTTCATCCTATGTGTTATAGGAAGGCGCTAATATAAATAGGTCGTTACTCACTCTTGGCAAAGTGATTTCTAACCTAGCTGAAACTACGCCTGCATCTGGCAGCCGCCCTCGCAAAATATTTGTGCCGTATCGTGAATCTGTGCTCACATGGCTGCTTAAAGATAGTTTAGGCGGGAATTCAAGAACTGCTGTGCTAGCAACAGTTAGCCCAGTAAATTACCATGTGGAAGAAACGCTCAGCACTCTACGGTATCCTTTTCTGCATGTGAGAAAATAAAGCTTTACCAAGAACTGATAAATACTTACACAGCCGTAAATGTGGGAGTAGCCCTGTCGTAGCTCTTACTTTGTATTCCACCACTTGTCACAAGGTCTTCTGGGGAAAAAGCATCATATTTCACTTTTGGCTCTAGGGCAGTTGATTTAATATCACAAAAATACGGCATTTTAATTCTAAAATTAGTTTGTACTATCCTGAAACCTTCAGTTCAGGTTTAAATCACTTTTATGTTCATGACCCTCCACCTGGTGGCATGCTACTGAATTCACTAATAATGTGTAGCGTGCCATTCGCCCATAACATTTGCTTGCTGACACAGCGAGGCCAGCGAGAGGGGGGAAGTTGGGTGGGTTCAAACTGAAGGTAAGTATTTTAATTTCAGAATAGTAAATCCAATTTTAGTATTAAAATTCCTTTTCTTACTATATGTGAATATACTTCCCTTCAGTTTAGGCTGACTTGGTCCAATCGGAATTAGGTCGAGCCTAGAATCTGGAGCTAGTATGAATATTAGTTATACCTTCGTTACACTTTTACAAAGTGCACCCTTATGCTATGCTTCATTCTTTCTTCCGAGGCAGGAAGTCTTCCTCCAAGACTTCCCAATACAACTGCCACTATCACAAGCTCTGTTAACTGGACACATCTGCTGGAACCATCTCCATCTCGTAGGTAGTGTCTAATGAAGGGTTTTTGGTCCTCTATGACCAAAAACCTATCATACTATCATTTTACTATCATAAAAAAAAAGCATTGTCGCGCGCGAACCGGGTACTGTCACCATTCGAAGATTCCACTATCAGAGCCAGTATTTTGGTTACTATCGGACGTGGAATTTCGTCAGGTTTCTGGTTACAGGTACGGCAATCATTCGGGAATAAAAGAATAACCTTCAACAAGTCCTTTGCAAAACTAAAATGTTCAACTTCCCTAGAAAAGACAGCGACTTACTTTGGCTAGCTGCCGTTGCAGGTGCCACCGGAGAGACAAAATTTTTTCAGTTAAATTAAGTAGAAGCCTGCATGCAAAGACTCGTAGAATGCCCCAAATATGCTGGTGAGCCCAAGGGGTAGGTTCCAATTCCTCAAATTGGACTACAAAGAGTAGCAAAAGGTCACCAATACTGGGACAGAACTGGCACCAATATCCTACTTGAATAGTCCCACCGCTGAATTGGTAGAATAATCGTAAACCACGACCGAAGTGGACTAAAACAAACAGACATGGTGTTATCTAACCTTCACTTTTTACCTCAAGTCTAACATCTTCCAAATTCCAGAAGTAACAACGAGAGAATTGCCACCTTCTGCGTAAGGTTGAAATGTTAAAATGTCACATGGTTTACTTAAAAAATTCATATTCAAGTTCATATTCACCTTAGTTACACTATTTTCAAAGTTCAAGATATTTTGTGGAAAATATCTTGAACTTTGAAAATAAGCATAACTAAGGCAACTAAAAAAAGAAAGTTGGTTCTTGGCCTTTTTCTTAAGAAATCTGTGCGGGCGGGCATGCGGAATATTATTTTTTTTAATTTTAAGGACCTTTTTACCCTTACATTTTTTTTTATTTTTTTTTATTTTGGGTAAGTACAGAACACTTGTCTCATAATTCTGCTTACCACGCGCCCATACAATTATTTAACAACAAAAAATGGTAATTTTATATTTTTATTTCTCACTAAGCACTATTTTTTTACTGTTTCTACTATTTTTGCTGCGTCGTTTCTTTTTATTTCTCGTAAAAATCGGTGCAGGAGGCCTGAGAACTAACTTTTCTTTTGTTGATGAACTAAGGTGAATATGAGCTTGAAATTGCCACACGAGAAGCTTTCCCAGGAGAAACGGAAAATAATGTGAAACTGCGATGACTTGCACGTACACAGCCTTCCCCTTACAAACCAATGTGATAGGTCTAAATAGGAGTTTCATCTCCTTTCCACCAAAACAACTCCACTCAAAAAGTAAACTATCGTTAATACAAATTTCTAAACGATCATCAGACTAATGTGATGGGTTAAGTGTACCCTTGTACTGACTTCGTGCAGTGACTGTTTGATGTGGATGACAATGTACCAGGGCTCCATCAGCTTCAGTGGGCTGTGTAATTCTCCATTGTTTACCATTCTTTGCATGAGTACGTCCCGAGTCGATACATGGATAGATATATGAAAATTTACGAATATAGGTGAGTGAGTAGAGTTTTCTCTGCGATTAGCAGTGACTTTATGATGACGAACCTTTCGAGAAGACAGAAATATAAGTAGAACTGAAATAGGTTCACGAGTTTTTGCACATCCCCAACTGGAAAAGCAAATAAATGGTCTCCGAGCTACACCTACGGTTTACTAGTAATTGGAAGAGAGTATCAAAGGTCTCCCAGGATACTTTAAAACCAACTTTTGATGGACCAAAAGTTGATGGGCATGGGGGAACATTTTAACTAGGAAACAAAATCCCCAACTACGAGGGGGGGGGGGGGAGCAAAAAATCGGGCATAGTAGCCCCATGCAACTGCATCATGCGGTTAACTTCCCAAAATGGGAATTTCCTTCATCCCCCACTCAACGCGTAGGGACCCAGGTAGTGACGGACAGTCAAAGAAAAAGGAATAGAAGGACCCCATCCAAACTCCCAAACTGAGACTAACCTTGAGGTTCACTGGACGTTTGACTGAATTATAATTAACTTCTGCGAAAAGGTGATATTAATGTTAATATTATTATAATTTACCCCCAGCGTAGATACAAGCTCGACGTCTCAAAGGTGATGAACACCGTTTTCACCGTTCATTCACACACAACACATACTCGTCGCCAGGGCTAAAGCTAATGTTTACGAACTGACATATGTTTTGACTATTCGTAGCACAAGTGCTATTCTTCACAGACATTCATCAGTAGGGAGTAAAACCCTATGCAGCGTAATGTTTAAGGGCACACAAGTAAAATAAATGTTTCTCCGGCACAGCCCACATCCCTAAAAACCATCCCCCATGGTAACGGTTTTTTTTTTAGCACTTGGTGAAAAAAAATGGTTTGCGGACTGCGTCTTTTTTTCTCCCAGATACGGCTTTAACTTGCACATTCACTCGATGACATCACATGCGAGATTCACTTTTTGAAAATTGCAAAAGCCAGTTCGTTCCTTTTTAAACAGAGCTTTTGGAGCACAATCAACAGCAATATTTATTATTCAGTAACAAAACTATGGCAAGCCAACACATTTTGATGATGATTGCGCTTCACAGGCTTAGCGCATTTTAAAACGAATCGCATAGCAAAAACAAGATTCTGATGAGGTGGTAGCGTAGCCCGTTGACTTGACCTTGTGCATCTATAGATTGAAGCAGTTTAGGACCACGATAGCCGATAAAAATTTCTTTGCTCTCCGTACAGATAGTGTAGAAACACAAAATACTGCGAGATTGAGGCATCATTGGAAACTTTAAACCAAACTTGATCGATCACTTGACCCCGATGATATGTTTGATTTACCTCCGGAAATGAATGATTGTCCATTAAAAGCTTTGTGTCAACAAAAAAGACGAATGATTTTGAATTAGTTTTTTTAACTGCTTCCATTTCTGACGTATCAGAAATGTTAAGACGATAATTCAAGTTTCAAATTGGTAGGGATTATAGATCCACACATCTGTTTATCATTAAGCTAAATAAGCTTACACCACAAATAAACGTACTTACTGTTTTAATGACTGCACGCTACGTGTAACAGCTGCGGAAATGTATAGAACGTATTTCCATTTTCATTATTTAAAAAAAAAACCTCATGCCGTATGGTAATTTTTGATAATAATTATTTTTGCTTGTGAAACATTTTTTTAACTGCATGGCCTAATGTACATGTTCTGCAACGGTCAATAGTTCGACAATTGGCTGCATGGGGTTGGGGTACGAGCTGTGTAACATGGGGGAAAATTGTGTTGGAGACTCCTCCTTTGTCACACCTGGTGTTGCCATGTTGGTTAGACGTGTGGTGTTGGCAACAATGAATAAGTAACAGAGTAGTTTATTTCTTGTCTCGCTCGTGGGAATATAAAACAAGCAAGTACAAGAAATGAAGCCTGAAGGAAATAGGAAAAACCGAAAATAACATCACTCGGACTATTAGGCCTATCGAAAATTTGCAAAATATGTACTGAATGTATTTTTGTTTGAATTTGAAGCGTAAAATTGATGATTTATTGTTTCATGTAAGTTAGTTTACACAATCTGACCTGATGAAGATAGTCTGCCGGGTTTAACATCACCGGTGCAATAGACTATCAAAACTTTGCAAAATAGTGTGCTGTTCACATATCTTTGTTCTTTAAATTGTGCGTATTTACTTCGTTTATGAGACCTTAACCGCACTAGCTTTGCAAAACAGGCACGGAATATCGTCAACAAAGTTTTTGTTAATGAAGATCCAAGTGCAAAGTTAATAAGAGGTTTGGGACAGTTGTTTTTAGTTTAATGGCACAGGAGTAATTGTCTTCCGTTTGGTTAACAGCGTATTTAATTTCTAACAGAGCTCCGTGAAGAAATCCAGCGCTTGCAAAACAAACAGACGGATACAAATTCCAGTGTTGCAACCCATCCTACCAATGAGGACATTTTGTCTTTAAAGCTTAAACTTCAGTTAACAGAGGCTCAGTTGGCAGAGGCAACTCGGTGAGTAAAATGTGCTGTGGTCTGCAATGTGAGTAGCCCAACAGACACGCTATATATATTGTGTCTGTTGAATGTATGTTCTAGAACATGGAAACAAAAACTGGAACAAGCTGAGAAGCAAAAGGTGGAAGAAAACAAGCTGTTAGAGGTAAAGTAATGATGACAGCTTGTGGCAAGGCAGCTTCCGGGGCTGGCACTGGTGCCTCCACTGATTTTCTCAACACACTGTTCGGGCCAAATCACTCACTACACACAGTCATTGCCACAGATACTTCACACAGTTGCTTCACACCATTACATCTCACGGTCTGGGTGGGGAATTGTCATCCTGCTGCCCTTCCTCTCACGCATGGCCTACGTGCCTTCGTGGTGGTGATGTAACTGACAAGACCAAGCTCTGGGGCCCACAGAAGCAAGGTCATGGGCCACGGGGACCCATAGGTAATGGCAAGGATAAGTCCAGTTGGGAGTAGTGGGATGCCCCATGAAAAGCTTGTAGGTCTTTATAGATACAAAAAAAAATGTTGACGTCAGTTTTGCAATTAATGATTTTATCCATGCATTCCTATCTGCTATTCACTTCCTCAGCAAGCTAAATGCACCCAGGGCCGTACTGGGAGGGCCATTTAGGCTTCGGAAATGGTTAACGTATGCCACTATCTTGTGGCATATCATAGAAATCCCAATATCATGATAAGGCTTCAATATGCCCCCAAGAGGCCCTCAGAGCATGGGTCCCACATGAAGCCTCCGTTTTCTCGTACATCCCTAATTGCACCCCACAGTATGTCCAGGGTCACTGTTTCCTCTAACACTTACATTTCCTTTTCCCTGATGCCGAGCTCCAACAATGGAATAGGCTTGTACGCAAAGCAGGTAAGGCAAAATATATCGGTGATCGCATGACGAACACACACGACATATGATACAGTCCACATGTTTAAGTCCTAAGAGCCTCCTGTGAACGTAAATACTGTCAGTATTAAAAATACGAATGTTTCGAAACACTCAACAATGTGTACGTGTCGCATAGTCCGTCACAGCGGCACTTTAGGATAACGAACGAGGAACGCACATTGACAGAAAGGACGATGAGTAATAGTTTTAGATAAAGTTTTAATCGCAGGGTGTGGGGCACATATTGGCAGCCAGTAAAGGGTTCATTCCGACTCCCATAAATCACCCTTCTGTATTGATTGGTTTTGTTTTGTTTTGTTTGGGAGTCCTCACATTTATTATTATTGTTGTGTGCAAAATGATGTAAAAATTAATTCCTCAGTCTTGTAAATTAGTAAACGCTGTGCACTTGTCGAAGGATGTTGTGTGTTAAGCATTGTTAAAAAGTTGTGAAAAGCTATACAGTTCTTTTAAACAAAATTCTACAACACTTCCCATGCTGCTTTTTTTGTTTCAATGTAATTGAAAGCTTGCTGTTTAATTTTCTTAATTGTTATTTTGAATCGGTCGCCAGTAGTTCCAGTCGTTGTCACATACCCTCTCTTGAAAATCGTGCTCCATGTTGGCTTTCCTGTACGACTCAGTTTTGCAACATTGGTTTAAATGTACGAGTGTTGCAACGTCATTCATTTACCTGTTTTTTTTCTCTCGTACTAGACGGTATTAACCCATTCACTCGAACTTGCAAAAGCTATTTCATCCAGGAAAATAGTGTGAGGGTATATCTTTTAAAGGAGGTAGATTCTCTGGTAACAATTTTTGGCTGGAAAATTATGTAATCCATTTTCTAAGTGACGCTGGAGACCTGACGTTTAAATCTTTAAAGGATGCACATGAAAAGTATGCACTGTGTTAATTTTTGATTGTTTTCAGAAATCTGGAATTTCTTCCAAACTCGATGAAACTCTTCCTCATTTGGTAAATTTGAACGAAGATCCATTGCTGTCTGAAGTATTAGTGTATGTTTTGAGAAAAGGAGAAACACGGGTTGGACGAAAACGAGAAGCGTCAATGCATGAAATGCAATTGCAGGGAAGTCTTATTGCAGAGAATCATTGGTAAACGCTCTTACACAGTTCCATGAGGTTACATGAGTATACATGAGTTTAAAACTAGTGGCAGACATTTTTGCATTAACATTTTTTTTTAATTTCAGTATTTTCAAGAACGAAGATAATGTTGTTACTATAGTACCTTTTACTGATGCTAGCACTTACATCAATGGCCATTTAATAAGTGAGCCAACAATTTTGCAACAAGTAAGTACAGTAGATGAACTTAACCGCTGCACCGATAGTGGTATTAGGGTCGGTCTGCTGTCAAAAAAATTCTCTCTGATAAAGTAATTATTGTGAGTACTACTTTTATGGTCATTCTTCAGTTTTTTAGAAAAAAACAAGTCCCTTAATGAACCCATTGTAGAAATGGCTTGTTCCACAATCCAGATAAACGAAGCAAGGCTAAGTGTTTAAGGTTCCATTTTAGAAGAAATACAAATTTGGTTTGTTCGTACCTGCCATAGATTAAAGTATACCCTCAAGGGGTCTTTAGCTCATCTCGTTCGGCTGCTATTGACGGTCGAAGTATTTACGTGGGTTTTCCTATATAGGCCTACAAATGCAGCCTTGACCTTTAAATACTAGTTCGCAATGAAACGTAGGCTGGGTCTTGCTTCGTCATGGCGTAGTTGTTTACAGAGTAATTTGTGTTATGGGGCAACGTGGCCTGATGGTTAGCACGACCATCTCCTGTGCCGGATTCGAGCCTGACCTCAGCAACTCTGGCATTCTCAGGAAGAGAGGACCCTGTGATGCCACATGCTTATGTTGATTGTGGCGTTAAAGAGATCTTAGAAATTTTCGATTGGAGTAACATAGCAAAATTGTTTCTCTCTCCTTCTGGCAGAGGTGTGCGACACCAGGTGTTTCAACTCGATACTGATGCTTTATTATTCCAAGTATTGGCATCACGATAGTTTTTCTCGATGCCGATACTTTTTTTGATACCGATGCTCTTTTCGATACTGATGCTTCGAGAATTAAAGGGACTTAATAGATGGTAACACTTGGCATATTCAAATCTTCACAACTTCATAATGATTGAAGGTAGGTCTAATGATAGATCTCGCCATTAATGATACTACGTCAATACTAAAAAAAATATGTTTAATACCGTCAACTTTTCGACGATCAAAAATTCGTTATCCAACTTTAAATTTCGATACTACTACCGATACCAAGAAAGTATCGGTATCAAAATTTGATAGTATTGCACAGCCGTGCCTTCCGGTGTGTCATAAATGCAAGTAATTTATTTTTGATCACAATTATTCTAAATACCCTCTCTGGTGGCAGTGAATTTAATTTACGGACTTGCTTTGCCTCCTCATGAACCCCCAGGACAACTGTAGTTTCTTTGTCATTGCTTTGTTCACTGCCAACACATCATCCGCATTTGCTTGGTATCACTTAGACACTTGCAATTCCTTGTTACTTAAGCCTAGATTTCTATTATTTATTTGTTTATCGTGTGATCATGGTTTTAATGAGTGATCACCGGAAGTGGTACTAATGAGTCATGATTAATATTCGTAAAAAGTTCGAAACTCATTTTCGCTCACTTTCAAAATGAAGATATTAACAATACCTTTATAATTTTTGGCTGAAATGCTTCAGCCTTCATCAGGCATCCTAGGCTTTTCTACATCTCCCCTACTGGTTTTTTGAACATGGCAACCATAAAAAAACAAAACCAGTAGGGGAGATGTAGAAGAGTCAATTACCTAGGACGCCTGATGAAGACTGAAGCGTTTCAGTCGAAAATCATGGTATTGTTCATATCTGCATTTTGAAAGTGAGCGAAAATGAGTTTCGAACTTTTTACGAATGTTAATGACGAGTTTCAAAGTACCTCCGGTAACGTTTATTTCAGTCATGATTAATACATAGTATATGCTTTAATGGCAATAATAAAGCACAAAATTTAAGGAATTCTTAAATTTGGTATGGATGCAAGTGAAGGGTATCTGTAAAAAAAAGCTTTGATAGCAAGTTCAAAACCCTCTTGAGGTTTATGGCTGTAACTCCTTAACCATCAACAAACCAAAAGCATATTGTGAAGTAAATACGTTCAGCACACAATTCTGGAAAGGAAAGATGACATTTTTTTTGTAAAAGTAACCCTTGAACCACAAAATCGTATCATCCTTAATTCGCACGAGTTCTCCTTTTTTTTTTTTAGTTGGTAAGGAAAGACGATGTAATGTGGATCAGAGGGTGTGGATAGTGATTTTCTTATTCAAAATGCTCTTGCAAGCCCTAAAATAGCCCAAAATGCACATGCTTTGGATTTTCTGAATGGCTGGGATCTGTTCTTTCCATCAATCCTAACAAAAAATTGTATAGCTTAAATAGAAATACGAGCACTACAATGGCACTTAGCTATTAACTAGCCGCTACACCAATTACTGCTGCATTTTTAAACAGGTGTGTAGGACGGTTCTTATCTGAGCTAAACATAAACAATTTCGGTTAGATTGATGGAAAGAATAGATCTCCACCTTTCAGAAAATCTTAAGCCTGTCCATTTCGGGCTGCTGTATTAGAGGACGCTTCTTTGGGTTGTAAAGGTTACTTCTGGTATAGTGTATGTAATATGTTGAATCATGACGACGACGCTGTCTGCATATAGCTAGCCTAAAAGATAACACTGCTCCTTCGTTAACTTGGAGCAGCAAGAATACTGTTCATATACAACTGCAACACCGCTTATTGTTTATGGTACTGTAGTGTATCAATAATTGTAACTTCATAAGAAATGCATAAAAATGTGTGACGAGCTTTAGATTTTTGTGAATCCAGCAGGGGACGCACATATTTGATATGAAACTTTGATAGAAACTTTTATTAGTTTATAGCATTATTACTGAAAGCAAGAAAATAAGCGAAACAACGGGCAACTGGGCACAAGTTTACTTAGTTTAGTACGTATCAAAAACACACCAAAAAAAATGGTTCATTGCAGTCATTAAAAATTCATGTACCGTTAATCACCTATTAATGCCCATGGGCTTTTAAAATTAATTCGATAAAAAAGGCAGGGGCTGGGCATTAAAAAAGCTACAATTCAATTTTAGATTCTTACTACTTTCCAGGGAGGGTGTTATGTGGTGGAATTAACACACTACCGTTAATAAGTAAAAGAGATACAGCCGACAGTACGATGGAGCTTGTATCAGCGTGAGCATATGGCGTCGTCTGCGTACTGACACTATTTAAATCAACACCACAAACCCACTTTAAATGCTTACAGTGCTTACAGGCTGAAAGAATGTTGTGAGGAAGTTAAGGCAACATTGACTACTACCCAGAGGGTGTGGATCAGAATAGTGGACGTATGAAAAGACTACAAAAGCTTTGTGGGGAATGACCTCTTCTATGGTTTATTATTTGTGCATAACAGTTCTAACCTATATTGACCCTCTACAAAATGGGCGCTAGCTTGACGTATGTTGACATTTCGGCACATTTGACGCTTTAACGCAATGCAAGCAACAACATCTCATTTGCAACTGACACGATATACTTAATGCGTGGTTTGGCCACGAAACTCCTAAATCGTACAACTGTTCATGGTATTCGGGACGCACAAATCATGGGGGATACTATTAGGCATGGAATTGTTCCAATTTGGGTACGTTAAACTTACCTGATCGGCTTCTTCGGTTTCGAATTAACAATGGCGCCCATGATTTTATCCATAGCTCCAGAAACAAATGGAAAGGCAACCAGGCAGCGTCTCGCCCAAAACGAGAAGACAGAAAGAAGGAAATAAATTAGCGTAACAACGTAAACACTCGCACTCCAGCTAACAACACTGACAATCCGGTGTACAACACCAGAATTGTTTCCTTGGGGGAAGAATTAGGATACAGCCGTTTGAAAGACCTATAGTTATAAAGGCTATCACAAACTGTAAATAAGGAAAAACAAAATCTGTAGGAGACAACACCAATTAACAAATTGTGCTGCCTTCCACAGTTAGGCTTAAATCCATCTCGATGTGTTAACACAATACCTTTATTCTCTAATAATTTAGTATATATCTTAATTTAGTATATTAGATAGTCCTTCATCCAAATTCCAACGTAATTTGCAGTATAAACTAATTTATTACAATGTTTACTACTTATTGCGACGTTTTGGTTGGTAGATCAGTTTGGTGGAATCAAGGCTACATGGCAAACAATCTCAGGAACTTGTATCTAGTCCAGCAGTTCTGGCTAACGCAGCTGTGGATGAAAGAACCTGAGGCTGATGGCCATTAGTATGGGTCCCACCAAACTTGACCCAGATACCAAAACATCGCTGGATGCTAGGGAAGGTTTTTGTAATTATTTTGTAATAAAATAGTTTAAACTATAATTTATGTTGTAATTAACAGGAGTGACGTCTTAATAAACTAAATTTGTAACTAATGAGAATAAAGGCATTGAAGTTTCACTAGCCTGAATCCCGATCACACATGTCAATGACCAACCTTTCCGTGATTGTAAACCCCTGTGAAGTGTGTTGAATTAAATGTTGATTTTGTTAAATTTATGAAGTGTTTAGTAAATTTTGCTGCAGAAAACCCAAGATTTAAAGTGATAAAACATTGATTTGGTAAACGTTTGAAGCTTTTAGTCAATTTTTAGCAGAAACGTAACGATAGAGGGGCGGAGGGTTAACAAACCTACTACACGAGTTCTGACCTTAAAGGTATTTTGGGAAGGTGGGAATAGCTAAGCCAGGGCATTTAAAATGCGAATTACAGTAAATGCATGGCTGACTTTACTTATTCGTAAAACCAGTAGTGAACATGTAACTAGGGGTATATGTTGGACACGTACTGCACCCAGGTACTTCGAAACAAGGAAGCCATATCCCTTGAGACAAAACTAAGCGATTAAACCGCTAACTGGACAACAGCGAAAATAGAATGCAACAAACAAACAAAATATACAAAAGAAGTGATATCAGGTGAAGAACCTGCCAAGTTTCAGCCAATCAAAGTAGTGATATCAATAAAAAGGCTGCTACTTAGGTTTTTACATAGTGTACCAAGCCTAACCCATGTTCTGATCGAAAAGTTTGTTTTCCCATTGAAAGAAGTGATATGACTCATGCCAATGAACATCCGTCAAGCTAATCCCACCAACTAGTACTGCAGACGTTAAATGCAAAAATTTGACCATTTTACTTTGATAGAAATATAAAGTAAACAAATAACGCTGAAACTCAAAACGAGTATTGACATTTTTTGAGTTTGAGCATCATTTGTTTACTTTAAATGCAAAACTTGACCATTGCTACCGGTAGTAGCAATGATCAGGTTTTTCATTTAGACTTTGATCTAGGTATGATTAGCTTGATGGCGGGGGGTGGTCTTAACCTCTAAAGGGAACACTTTGGGGTTTGTACCTGTGTTAGGCTTGGTACACAATGTAGAAAACTTGGTGGCATCCATTTTTATTCTATCACTACTTTGAGTGGCTTAACTTGGTAGGTTCTTTTACCCTTCTGGGTTTGTTTATGATAGTTACAAAGCTTAAAGCTGACAGTTTTTTTTCTACATTGTTCTTATGCTCAAATACAAGATTTTATACTAATGCAAAAAGTGAATGTCATTGTTAACAATAAAGACTGACTGTTGGATTGATGCTTTGTAACAATGTAGGAAAATTCTGTTGTAACTGGATATGTGAAGTTATGAACAGATGAAATAATGACAGGCCTAAAGGAAAGGCTGCATTTTGGGGTGAGCAGGATTTTTTAAAGATTGCAATTTTATGATCACATGGTTTATGACTTCACATGACTTGTCTTTGCAGGGTGACCGAGTTGTTTTAGGTGGCGACCATTATTTCCGGTTAGTATATCTTAATTTTGTAAGTTCACTATGGCCACAAGTTATAGATGCAGTGGCCATAGACTACCGCCAGAGCTTCTCCAAGTATATTGTGCATTCTTTCTGTGCTGAATCCTACTTATGATTCATCATTCCTGTATTTCATCATCCCTGTTAATGGGCTACCTAACATTTTTGTCGTGCAGCGCTATAGGGCCTTTGTATGATGTGAGCAGTTGCGAGGTTGGATGGGATGCCACCTGGTGGGACAGCTATAAAGAGCTTGCATTTTTTTTTTTTCAATTTGGGTACTTGAACATTAAATAAGTGATTTTA
>JAHWFP010087598.1:0-10631 GCA_023313725.1 Lithobius niger | reverse complement strand
TGTCTTTTCTTTCTTTCTCAGACTAGTGTATTGTGTATCCTCACAAGCCCAGTCTTTAATGCCGACTGCTTGCTTCATTTACCCTTTAGCTTGTGATTTCTTTCTTTCTTTACTAGTTGCAACAAATTTAATGAACATTTCCTTCATATATGTCCACATAACCAGTTTCGGAGGGCACCTCCTATACTCTTCAGCATAAATATAATTGAGTTTAGTATCTTGTTAAAACATTAGTTACGTTAAATATTAACGACTGCTCTCACCTTATTTCACCACTATGGCCTCCTACCGTTGCTTCTATCACGCCTGACGAGATATCATGTCTTTGACAAGCAGGACTAAATCGTGCACGTTTCACGGGAACATGGTAAAGAATACCAACATGAGAAACACATCTGGAAAAGTTAACCGTGGACGGCAGCGCAACAACGAACTACGAGTAATAACACGACGGACCAATTCATTTACGTACATATGTGCCGTGAAGCACGTTCGGGCGTGGCACGTACGCTATGAGCAAATAAGTACAGTTTCATTATAACACAACCGAAGTAAGATTTGGAAACAACGCATTACCTGCATACATGTTTGTCAATCTTCTGAATTACTGCGTACAAGTGGGAGAGCAAAACTTCTTCCGAAGTTAGAAACATGGGTTGACATCTTAACAAGTGAATTGGCAGGCTTCAATACGGGTATACGGTGACTCGGTTGCATCGTTTTCACGTGTTTTCACGCCCTGACATCTCGTACAGCAAACACCCCATGGCAATCGGCCCAACACGTCTTGAGACTGCCAACAAGCAACCAATATGACCACGCACACCGAAGTACTCGGCTTCACATCTCAATCATCACACGTTACGAACACTAGAATTGAGTCACCAAAACGCAAGCACCGCATCACGTGACAATTGCACCACGACGAATGAAGTATATATAAATCACCATTAAAGGCGAGTAATAGTAAGATTAGTCAGATTACGTTGTTTTACAATACTAAAATTAAATAATATAAGTAACTTCACATGCCATCAAGAGCAAAATAGTACCTTCCAGTTATGTGGCTTAACAAGACAAAAATACGAACAAGGCCATGTAGGAGCAAATACACCACAGCAACGCGAAAACCAAGGGCGCACATGTCGTTCAAAGCCAAAAAAAGGAGCCAGTGACGCCAAGTTCGAACCAAAAGCGCGACAACCATTTTGTCCACTTAGATAACCCATATATATTTTTAAAGTATAAGGATGAGGGACTATAACATTTAAACTGTCGCAGCAATCGATAGGCTGCGACGCACCATGCCATTAAGCCTCCATTCCCCCCCCCCCCCATCGATAGGCCTTGGGGGAGCATTTCTGCAAAAGGGCACAAAACTTTAAAGCATTTTTTTCCTGTACGCGTTCACCTGTTTTACAAGAAAGGAAGCTTGCAGAGATGTATTCTGATCTTTTTAAACCTTATCGAATTAGTGGTGGACAGCATCTTGATGCTTTACTTGTTTTAAAGTGTTTTTCAACAGATTCACACTGGATTTAATTTTTGCCCCTTGTTTTCTAAGCCGTGAATTATTCTTCGAATATGTCCTGACTCGTTTCAGAGTCTTAAAATGTATGCTTGAACTTAACGGATGATACTGTCTAGCTCGATTAACTAAAACTGGATGGTCAGCTGGGCTTAGGCTGTCTTAGTCCTGGACGAGTGGGAGCGCATTCTGATTCGGTTTTTCATATTCCTATTTTGCTGAGGTTCTTCTTATTGCCATTCAGCCCCAGCACGCAAGGGGGGGGGGGGGTTGCTAATTCAAAATTCTTTTTTATAAAATAATACACACCGACCTTAATTTCAAACCGACCTTAAATAAATTATGTCTTAAAGTGTGTTGTTGCTTGCCTATCATAAAATAGCAAAAACTTACTGGAATTCTTAAAAAGTCTTACTTAATAAAAATATGTTATTCAGGACGTATGTTCGTCTATGCTTTCTGAAAACAGTAAGCTTATGTTGGTATCACTTCACGAAACTTCACCTTTCATTTTCATAATCAATAACGATTTATCCACAAGCCCCAAAACAATCAACTAAGCTACGTAATCTTCCAGGCATTCCAGAAAATAGGAGTTACGATGGTGGTGGTGGGGGTGGAGGCTCTTTCCCATATAATATGTACATACTAAGCTTCTTTTTCTCTTCATTTGCTGCAAATATTTTATTATTTTTAATTGTTACAAATTACAGTGTTTAAAAATTTAAATTGTTATTAAAAATAAAGGTAACGAACGACAATTTAGTTGTTTGTTGGCAAAATATTATTTTTCTTTTTCTTCTGGGGATGTACTTTGGTCTGTCCTCTCTACGGGTCAAACTACACCACCGGAAATCATGGGAATATGCTCAAATGGGATATTAGAAGACGAGTTACTAGCAAATAAAAAGACCAATTGATTTTTCGTTTTGCCCAATAAGCAATTTTTAGGTAAGGTACCCCGTATCCCCCACGCTTGGCTCGACGGATCGACTATAAACAACTTTGAAGTTTCATTATTAGTTTTTTCTTTTATTTGCGTAGGTGGTCAGCTATTAAGATAGCAGGTGGTCTGCAAAAGACATTATCACACACATACATACAAGTGACAGCTACGGGCAGGGGTGTCGTGCACCCACAAAATGTTGGGGACCATAATATTTTCCAGCTAGGGGCTCTGGGGAAGCGCTGTAAGTTCCGCCAGTGGGTCCTGGGTGGAGCTTCGGAAGCTCACGCGTTTTCTGCAATTTTAATGAGTTTGAGACCGCTGGAAGACCCAAATTGACACTTTTTAAAATTGCAGTAATGGCTCCAGGCGGCCGGCCAGCCGCACGCAAGCCAAAATCGTCTTTATTTTTGGGGAGATTGTGATGAGGCGGGGGGAAGGGGAGGGTACATGCCCAGGCTATGGGGAAACGTTTGAGCGGACAGAACCTGTTGCACGCTTATAATCGACGAGACATCGATGATTTCGGCCAAGATGTTCTCTTTGCTAAACGCAATTTTCCAAGGTGTGAGAGGAAACTCCCTTCCTTTTGGTGGCATTCAATTCGTCGTTTCTAGTACGTAATGACACTGCAAATAAACAAATAACTAAAAAGTGTGGTACTATTTTAGCAACTGCGTAAATATTTGTTTGATGGTCATTCAGTGCATCTGCAGAATTGTTACATAATTGAAATATACTTTAAATGGCCATACTGATAGAAAATAAATTTTTAAGATGGCCAAAGTAGGCCTAATTCTTGTTTTAAAAAATATGCTGTTATATTCCTTTCTTTAAACAGTTTCAGTTAACTGCAGTTGCTAATTCCAGGGTTCAAGAAACTAGCGTTGGCCACTCCTCCGAATCTACCATTCAATTTCTGCAGCTAATGACTCGTCATATTATAGGTTCTGAAATAAAGTTATTTGCAACCAACATTGAGGCTTGCAGAGCCATGTAGATATAATTCTTGAAAGCTGTTCATCTACACTCTAAGAAGCGCACAATAACTGAGGATGAACATTAGTAGCCCTACTTTCACGGCTAGTTCCAAGCATCCAGCTGTGTTGTGTTGTGTTAACATTTCCTCATCTATAAAATATCAATGCAATCTAAATTTCATTCTTTTATGACAGCGCTGGCAGGTTGCAAACAGCAATTACTAGTGCCTTTAACAGTAACTACAAAAGAAACCCTCTTCTTCATTTGTCTGCAGGTATTCCTATTCGTCATCTTCGAGATCAACAAATTGTGATGAAACCATCGTCGACAGTGATCACATCGGACACATTCCTCATCCTTCCTGTAATGTGGTTGGCATTCACGACAAACGTTGTCCAAGCTACGGCGCTGTCGTTTTAGTGCAGCTGATTCCGAAGAACTTGCTTCAAATACATTCGTATTTGGCATGAATTGATGCTTTGGCACTTGTGCAATCAGTCTTTCAGTGAGTACACTGACACTAAACCTCACGATGTACGTTACAAAGTATGCAAAGTATAATGTTTGCAGGAAATTGCTCGTCAAACAGCAGCTAGCATGATCAAATCATGTTACGTTTGCTTCCCAAGACTTCTATCTTCTGCTATGCTACTATAGCCGAACTGCTTGTATGCAGTGACAGTTGATAAAGTGGTAGCTGTGTCATCCTTTTTCTGACAGTGGTAATTGCTTTATAGAAACTCTGGCGTATAGTTGTAACAATTCCTGGTACAGTAGGCTTATAAAATTTTCCCAATTTGTTGCTACTGAAGTTGAGAGTTCACCAAACAAAACTGAAAAACTCTACTTCAACGCTCCATTCTCTCCTAGTTGACTCATTAGGGAACTTTTGATGCTTGTCTCCGTAGCAGTTGAGATTCTCCATGGTTTGAAGTTTTATACATCCTACAAAAGAACTGTTGTACTGTGTCCGACAGATGAGCCAAACATTTTCGGATGTTTTGCCTATGTGAGGTTTCGTGCGTATTACCTGTATCACCAGTTTCACCAGCTATTTTCCATTCTGTCCGTGTTAACCTTGCAAGAAGTCGTATGCAACTAGGTTCTCCGTGAAGCGGTTGTCTTTTGTAGGGATTGCTGTTGCCTAGGAGTCGATTGGCTGCATGTCGATGGCGGTATGTAACCTTGGCAAGGCTATACACACCGACATAACGAATTTACCTTGAACTCCGGCAGCTACTTCTGAAGTCAGTTTGCAAATAACTGAAACGGTAAAATAGCAAAAGATGATAAATTCTTTGTACAAACCATGTCAAATATAGGACTGGATACGTCAACAGCACTTTTCACTTTACAAGTACTGGTGCTCAAAACGTCGGCTGCCATTGTTTCAATTGCTCGTCTTCGAACTTGCCCGCAGATTAGATATGAAGCGTATTGCTCTCCTTTGTTTCTTGTCACTTTCCGAGAAAACTAATAAGACCTCGCCACTGTATTCTGGGGAAATACTCTGAGCATAGACCACAGAACAGATTGATAAACCGATTCTTTTTCTTTTTGGGTATCTGCTATATTTTCGTGGCCCTTACTCTACATGGCAAATATTATCCATGCCACAAATTCGGACAAGTTTCCAGTGTCCAAGCTCTAGACACTCAACTGGAAAGTAGTTTGTGGCCTTTCGAATAGAACTGTTTTGAGAAAATCGTTATTGGAAAAGTCTTGTGGCAGCTCGTAAGGTATCCTCTGCTTCTTTTTCAAGTAATTCGTCCATTGAGTCAAGATGCTCTTTCAACATGTCCCACTGTATTTCTAGGGAGGCGTCCATCTGATTTAGCGATGTCTTGTCCGGAAGTAAGGCCACAAATACTTTTTCACCTACCAATGTGGAAGGAATAGCACAATGACAACAAGATACACTACTGTACAAACTGTCCGCTTCTCTGAGGTTACAGTAGAATTCTGCGATGTTGATTGGTAGAAGGATTTTACATAAAGGTGAACAATTAAGTTGTAGTCGTTCTGATGAAGTAGCTCTGCCTATGACGACTGCTAACTGTTCTGGTCTTACCTATTATTAGGTTGTAGCAGGTCATCCCTTGCACTTTATGAATAGTTACTGCAAACGCCAATGAAAGTGGAATTTAAATCCGTTTGCACTGGATCGTAAACTAAAACCAACACGTAATATTACTAATGGTGATATTCTACATAACCTGTAAGCATTTGAACTCACTGGAGAAATGGTGTGTGATTTTCATTAAGATGTCATCGTCAAAGAGTTTCAACTGGACCAGTCTGCTCAAAACCTTGAATTACTCCACATGTACCGACACAAGAAAACCTGATAAATTAATAAGCAGCATCCAGCCTTACGATGCAACTTTTTTGGGGCCTTGAACCTGCCCATTGCTTTCCTCATTTCGTGGTCTTCAGCAGTGTATGCTTACAAGTCTCCGTCCATCATTCTGTCAGATAAAACAGAATAAAGAATAAAGGGACTGTTGTAGTATAGCTCTGATTAATTAGAGGCGGCCACACTTGTACATAGAAAGAGCTAGTTAGGGGTTAAAATTATATACATCGTATAGGACCAAGCTGTTGTCCACCAAAATTGTCTGTTCTAATCTAGCTAAAGCGGTAAATTACAAAGTTATAAAAGTTATCGACTAAACTGACTCGTAAACTTCTCTTGAACCTGTGGTGATTAATGATGACAAATATTTTACGCAAATTCCAAATTAAGCTAAATCCGTGTCATAATTATGAACAGTGTGAAGCTTCTTCGTTGGAATGGTGCATGAAATATGAGTTCAAGGTATCATGTTTTTCTTAATGTTTCATTTGTTAAAGCAGTTGGAGTGGTTTGTGTTTGTTTATTAGCATTGCTGTAGCATGGCTGCACTTAGCATTTAGCTTGTTACTAAAGTTTGGCCCTTTAAAGCAATCAACCAGTCAATCAATCAATTGAACAAAGTCAATGAAGAAGATACAATTACGCTTTACTGTATTGTCTAACTTGTTTGGATGTCGCAAATCTAAACATTAGAATTACCACTGACACGGCATACACATTCAGAATTTTCATAAACGTTAACTAAATCCCTACTTCATAGAAATCGGGTTTAGGTAGAGTTGGCGAAATTGAGTTGGCAGTTTGATTTACGATAACCCTTTTTCCGTTAACTTGTCGCCATGAATTGAAGATCCAGATCGTGTTAATGTAGAAACAATTAAATTTTTCTAAAACAAACTTTTTTAGAATTTAAAAAAATTGTGAAGGTTCACAATTTGTTGGTAATTGTCTATAAGTTGCTGTATTTAAGGATAAAAGCGACCCTGGTTCCCGAATTGAGGGTAAAAATGTCCCTAAGGTACCCTGAATCAAGGGTGAAAATATGAAGAAGGAACATGTCGATTTGGAATCTGGACGGTTTTCTCCAATAATACCTCATGGTTCTTTAGATGACACTGAGTAAAACTTTTCAATATTTTTAAAACGGAGCGTTCTGTTGTTGCTTTAAAATATGGAAGTTTTTTGCAATAATTCGTCTAAACCTAGTCGTTTGGGGGGGGGGGTGGAGGCTTAATGGCGCGTCGACAACTTGGTCATTAGCGCCAACCTCAGTCACAGTGCAGTCGTTTGGGATAAAACTGCACAAAATATTTCACGATTTTTCACTTTTAATAGTCCATGTTTTAAACATTTTCTACCTCCAGCAGGTGAGAGGGCACCCCTCACTTGACCCGTCCCCTACTGGTCATGTGTGATTGTGCATATAGCAGTTCATCGTTATAGCAGTTCGTTCATTATAGATAGCCTAAGGTCCAAAATGTACTTAATTTAATTTGCAAAGAAAATGTGTACAAAAGACATGATTTAGTCTCAATAAAGAAGCTTGCCAACCTGCAGAACGAATTTAAAAAAAAAACACCGAAATTTGTTTGACAATTTATTGCCAATGTGATCACTGGAAGCCAGAAACAGCCACTAAAATGGGTAAAATGCTCCTCCATGGGCCCCACAGAGGGAGCTCGTAGCACTCACCCAGACACTCTAGTTGGGTTTGCCGGATCTTATAAAAGTCCTTTTTGGGCTCCATCACTGTATATTTTGAAGCTAGTTAGCAAAACCCTAAGAATTCACAAAATAGGGGTCTCTCGCCCGCCTAAAGTGCCCACTCCCCCCAACCAAGTTCCCTTCGCTATTTTCCACCCCGAAATTTTAAACACCTTTTTTTTTGTTTGGGCACCGAAATGCTTCAATCTCGTCATCCCTTTTTTATAGCATATTTCTCTTTTCTCGATAATTATGTCCTGTTTGTCCCATCCTCTTTTATATTTCCGACTAAGAAAATTCATTCAAAGGGCACCAGAAGAGTTCAGAAGGTGCCAGAACGGGTGCCGGATGGTGACTTTGGATGGGCACGTGTCCCTTGCCTTCCCCCTACCTTGCGTACACAATTCAGTGACTCCAAAGGGAAATAATATACATAGTTACGTTCTTCAGAAATCGTTATACCTTTAAATTTTAGCTTCCCTGCTTCAAGAGGTACAAACACGTTTTCTTCTCTTCTAAAATGAAGACGGTACCTAATTGGTAGTGGTGTTGTGCATGTTGACGTAATGTTTGTTTCTGTATATAAAGACCAAAGAACCTATGCCGTTCACCCCCCCTCCTCCCCCATACTGCCCCATCTACAAAGCGAGAACTAAAATGGATTCATTTACGGACCATGTTTATAAAACTTTTTCATGTTTATAAAACTTTTTTTGTCTTATTTTTTATCAGAGTCACCCTCAAAGTTTGTACAGATCTTTTAGCTACACCCTGTATACGAGTATGTCAAGCTGCAGTTAAAGAGGAGGGGGAGGGGGGCTTCATGGTGCTTCGACAGCTAGGTCATTAGCGCCAACTCTTAGTAGGTGCATTGGTTCGGGTTGACCCTGCGCCACACATTGCAGTCATGGTAAACAAACGCTAACTCTAGATCTTGTTATACAACACACATTACAGTGATGTTAAACAAGCCTCAAATCTAGATCGTGGCATACATCAGTACCTATAGCAAAAATTAAAAAAACCCGGACAGGAGGACAGACTCATCACCCAATTGACGTACAAAGTCTCGTGGAAGATGGAAGCAGTGATGAATATCATCAACATGGTGAGAATCAACTAGCACCATAAGTGGCCGGTGACACCAATGATAATCTAGGGGGATACTCTCCCTCAAAAGGAAGCAATGTGTAAGGTTGGTGTGACCTTATCCGCAAACGCACCAACACCACCTCTTCTCAGCGATAAGCTGAGTGCCATGCCTGGACAGTACTTTTAATAGCCCGTAACTTATTGCCATCTACTTTGTCCCAAGTTTGTCCCAAAAGGCTTGCCAAGCAGCATACAACTTCAAACAGAAGAGTTAGAAAGGTGTCCAATGGAATAAGGCTAAGATGCCTTTCAAGAGGACCAGAAAAAGCCCGTCTTTAGCTGCCACCTCAGCATGCTCATTCCCAGCTATACGAACATGAATGGGGTCCAGCAGACAATCACAAGTCTTCCACTGACCCAGCAAGCAGGGAAGCAGAGCTGGTATTCACTGTGTCTAGGGTTCCGAGACTATGACGCCAAGGACTCCACTGCACTCACGGAATCACTCAAGATGATTAAACAACGTGCCCCGACGATTGAGGAGCCATGCAGCAGCCAGCCCGTGTGTCAGAAGCTCCACGTAAAACACAAACTAGCCTGATGGAAGCAATGGGAAACAGTCACTCCCTGGTGCTATGCCAACTTCCGATAACACAGCTGCCAAAACTCCTGCAAGTTACTTGCTGGTGGAGTGAAACTTTTTGGGAGACCTTTGGCAGAAACAGGGCGTTGTGGAAACCGATTATCCGACCTTAACCGAGAGGGCCTCACCCGACAGTGCGCGCTCACAACCTATACCATAGGGAGCAGATAAAAGATGCTGTAAGTGTTTGAAGTCAGAGTACTGAGTTTCACAGCATCACATCGTCGTAAGCCACAGAATGAAAGCAGTATCTGCAGAAGATATCCACCTTGCTGCTATTTCAATAGTATTAATCCTGCAGAACTTTCACAAAGAAAGCTCATTGCCGCAGAAAGCTGGAAAAATGATTAACAAACAGATGCGAGAATGCCACATGGGACAAGCCAAGGAGCCATTGGCATTTCCTCAAGCCTAATTATGCGGGGCATTTCAACGGATATCTCCCGACAGGACAGCTGGAGCCTATAAGGGAGATTATACTTATCCACCTCGCATCTACGTCCCTGTAAATGTGACTGAGGTTGGCACTAATGACCAAGCTGTCGACGCGCCATTAAGCCTCATTCCCCCCCCCCCCTGTAAATGTCATCCAAAAACCATAAGCCAAGCAGGCCTAAAGAGTGATTGAAATGATCCGTACCAGAAATAGACTTGTCAGCATCTACTTTTCCTTTTGCTGTGAACCTCGATGGTGCAGGATTGCATGATGAAGAGATGAAGACTGTGGAAGGCATAGGAACTGAAAGCCGCAAAGCAAGCAACTTGATCTCAGTAGTTAGTGCATCTACACAAAAAAATAAATAAATAAATAAAAAACACATTAAAAAAATGGATTTTTAAAATAATCTTCGGCACACTATACCAACACATATGAGTTTGTTAAGCTGCAGTTTACGAGTTATCGGAAGGATACACACCAAAATAGTCGACAGCGTCTATTCTGCTTTTTGCTTTGAACCCCAATGATGCAGAACTTCGTGGTGAAGAGCCGAAGGCCGTGGAAGGCATAGGAACTGAAGGTTTTAAAGCCAGCAACTTTACCTCTGTAGGTGATACATCTATAAAAAAAAAAACGAAAAGAGAAAAAAAAATGGACGATAGGCTCTGTTTGTTTGTAAAAACTGTTTGTAAAAAAAAGATATTTAAAAGTAATCTCTGCAATACTGTGCTAGTGTGTATGAACTGATAAGTCAGTAGGCCTATGCGAAGCTGCAGTTGAAGAGTTATTGGAAAGATGCATACCAGAAATAGGCTTTTCGGTATCTACTCGTCTCTTCGCTGTGAACCTTCGATGGTGCCCTGGAGTCCTTGGCGACTTACAATCCACGGAACCCCTTGACACAACGTGTCCAAGCTTTGCTTTCCCGCTTGCCTGGCCAGC
>JAHWFP010087596.1:14568-28743 GCA_023313725.1 Lithobius niger | reverse complement strand
TTCTGGAAAGTGGCATGTTTTTTTTTTTAACCTAGTATTATTTGCGGCATTTTCTGCTTTTATAAATCATTTTTGAACAAGATTTTGTTTTTATCCAGGTTTCACGTTACAAGAACATAAACATACTATTACTTTCTAGTTCTCCCACTCTTTCGGGCAACTAATGCAATCCAAGAACGGGAAAGATGGGTTTTCGGCTACAATTATCAATAAATTATGCCACAGTTTTACGTCGATAGCATTCCATACATATATGAAACGTCATTTGGCTCAGATTTCCGAACGCACAGATCTGACGAGCGCTGGAACTACTATCCAGCCCTTCTTTGTGAGTATGCCTCGTCACATTTAACACCCGTCCTGCGTTCGAATCCGATTAGAGTAGGTACGTTTTTTTTAAACAACACCTGCATTTAATGGTACTTTATTGTTTAATTTTAAATCAGTTACACTTTTTTAATGAAGAAAAGGATTTAATTCATAGATATGTTTTAATCAGCCAACCTTAAAATATTGCTCCAAAGTACAAAAATATATTTTAGATAATTTTGCCTCCACACCTCGCTAGGCAATTCGATTCTCTTTCATTAGAAACAAGTTTGACGCTACTCTGTTGGAAAATAACTGAGAAAAAATGGAAATAAGATCGTAACTGAAATACGTTGTAGACGCTGGCGCCATCTAGTAGTCAGAATTGAGATAACCAAAGGAGTTGCACTCCCTCTTAAGTCAATTTCAGCGGCTATCGGCTTAGCCTACACTAATTTTGGCATTCACACATTAAAATGAGAGCAATAAACTTTTTTTTTCAAAACTAAAGCAGCAGGTGTTAGTCTTATGCAACAATAAGTTTTAATTATTATGTAAATACCATTTTTAACACAACAAATGAAATAGCCTACATTGGCAAAGAAAACAAATCAAATAAAATTATATGCAACGTTAAGCAAATAATTTTCTAACTTTTTTTTCTAGCAATCTAGACCCCCACCCCTGTATCCCTTTGTGACACCCTAGTAACACTTAGCGTAACCCCACCCCGAAAATGTGTATAATTTTGTTAGTAAAGGAGGTAGCCTTTATTGTTAGGTTTGACCTCGGTCTTGTTATAGAGAATTTTCTGTTTTTTTAACAATATTATTATATTGACATACGGAATGTGAAAAGTGTGAAAAAATATTATTTTATTGTGAAAATATTTCCACATTAATATTCTTGGATAAAGCATACTAAGTTATTTATGTAATTTAGTAACATTTAGATTACCATTATTATTGATAGAAGCAATGTTTGAAAAGCACTGTGCAAAATCAGTGATCAAAATCAGTTCATTTCTAATAAAAACTATTAATATTTATATTTTATCCATATCGTTTGGTATCATTGGAATCGGCACAAAATATGTAATTTTTTGACAATTTCTAAATTCTTTATAAACTTAGGAAAAGAAAGTTATTAAGCAAAATATAAATTAAATTCATCTCTTTGCTTGTGAACTGCTGATTTTGTGCCAGGAAGGGATGTGGCTTGTTTTCTGATTGGCCAACCCTTTTTCCTGACCAAATTAAATCTCAGCAGTTATTTCTGTTCACTGATTTTGGCCAAAGCTAGAGAGTTTAAAATTTCCTGTGAGTTAGTCAAGATCCAGGTTTCCCAGTGGTAGGGTGTGAGTTCCTTAGTATAGCCTACTAACTTTGATTTTATGTAAGAATGAACAAATTTCGTGTGTTTAACTTAAAGTGAAATAGAGAAGGAAAAGGTATTCGTTTGAGTATAGGCATAAAAAATGGGAAACAGATTTATCTGTATTTTACAATCATACTATAGTTAATTTGTACTATCATATTCCCAAGAATAAAGCCTATATTTTCGTAGATTGACTCAATCTCATTTCCATTAGTAAATACATCAGAAATTGCGGGCTGACAGTTTTCTGTCAGACTTCCCAACAAGCGCAATTGACTAAAATCTATACGGTCACGAGCCAATAATGACTAGAAATAATGTCACGAGATAATTAATAACAACCTCCCATGTTAAAGCCGAAATTACGATGCTTAATTTCTCCGCCGCCTTTTAATATTTTCCTCTCAAATTTAGTATACAAGCTTTGTTGGACTTGGTGAACACGTGTACCACCTTTTTTAAATTTCTGATTTGTGACTTCGGAGATATGGAATTGAGCTGGAATCTTAAGTTTCATTTTTGGCTTATGCGATGGCGGCGATGGTGGACTTCTTTGGACAAGTTTATACAATGGTCTCTATAGCCTGAACCATTTGTCCTAGAAAGCTGGTTCTTAGCTCATTTGAAAGATCTACTTCCGGAGATGTGCCCTTTATAGAAATAGTAATTTCAATTGGTCGTGCCATTCCGGAGTTACGTGGCCTTGAACGATCAATTTTATTGTTTTACATTGTTTTAAACATTGTTATTAGGCAATAATGCCAATCAGCAAACGCCAGACCAAGGCATACACTGGAGATTAAGCAAATGCTAACAATGCTGGTGAGCTAACAATTCACCCGCGCGTGAAAAGCATCTTCATTATCTTTATTATCTTTATTATGAATTGATTTATACAAAAATGTCACATTACTCTGGCATGTTAAAGCTAAAATGTCTGTTCCCTATTTGGCTTGCCGTTCTATATTACAAATAACGGCCAAAGTATCACGAATCAGAAACAAAAACGAGCTCGTTTGATGTTATAAGGTAAGGTTTAACTGATCCGAAGTTAAAACAGCAAAGTAACACAAATAAACATTCCTGTAAGGTTTCACATACCGCAGTGTTCCTGTACTGTTTAGTCCACGTGAAACCTTACTGCTGTATTCAACCATTAGTCACGTAAATAAAACTAAAACCATATCCCAACTTTCAAAATTATTGTAAGAATAATATAGTGTATAGTATAGGTTACACACTCGCCTACTTTCGGGACTAAATTTTTCAGCATTATTCTAGTCAAGTCGTCTCCTTTCCGTTCATTCTATTGATGCATAACACCACTTTTCAAGATTTCATATTCAAGACTTTAGGACTGGTATTTCATTTACATTTTCAACGACATTCCAGGTTTTCAAGATGTCGCACGAACTCAGAATTACTTAATCTATAGGTCCGTATTAAGCACACTAAAGTATGGTTTTTACGATCTTTCAGCGATGTCGAGTTGTAATGTTGGCCTGCCGAAAAAACGATTGGAGAGGATACATGACCTCCAAAGATCAAAAAACTCGTGAAACATTTTTTTTTTTCTTGGGCGCTTCAAAACGCCAAAAAGACCTCGGTCTTGAATCCTTCGCCGAATTTTTAATAATGGACAGAAACGGCCCATCTTGCTACCATTTAATAGCCAGACACATTATCTAAGTCTTCGGAAAGCCCAATCTGCAAAATTCCATCCTGAAGTCTCACAATTGCCATTTGAAAACTACTCCAAAATTACCGCAGCGCTCCTTCATCATGGCCGCCATTATTGAAACTTGTATCTTTTATTTTCGACTTTATTGCTTTTATTTTTACGGCAAAAAGCCCAAAGACACTAGCTTAGTTGTGACTTAGGAGGGGCTTCCATTTATGGTACTTAACCTCACATACATGTGGATACAGACAACTTTCAAAGTGTGATATTTTTTATTATGTTGAACAGCTGCAACGTCTATGAAAAATTTCCACCACGATCGTTACCTGTCTTTTAACTTTAAGGTTATAGATCCAAATTAACTTAAATGCGTTATAGCATTCACTAAGCTAGTTTATTTATCCTTTTTATGCTTTATTAATAATCTTTTGCCCCCAGAACGCTACCATTAGTGCGAACTAATTCGACATCGGCAATCACCGGACACGAATTTTTGTGTAAATATTTTTGTCTTAAATCTCTACCAAAACCCGACTGTGACCATCCGAATGTTTCTACTAGCTTGTCCTTCTATTAAAACTAAAAGTCTTATAAAGATCTGTTCCCAAAGCCAATCCAAAAGTCTGTCTGTGCGAAGAAACTCAGCCCCCCCCCCCCCCCTCACCCCACCAACCTAGTTGTGGTGTGTAACACTGCAGTTTACCGTTAAAGCTTATTTAATTTAATAGTAATGATTATTTCATTACCCAAACCAAAGTACTAAGCTTTAACATGAGCCTAATCACGATGTGCATTTGTAAATATACAATCAATAATCAATTTACTCATGTAAAGGCCTTTCACAAAGTTCAAGAGTTGAAAACTCAATTTGGCCTACCTTTAACCATTGCCTATTCCTTCAAACGGCTCTGAACCAAAACCCTTTGCTCTGCCGACTTTCCCATTGTTCTCCTGGCCCTCCACCAATCAGACCCCCGCAGCTCTCCTGGCGTCCGCGCTTTGGTCGCCAGAATCCGCTGCTGTAACATAAAAAGGCCCCCCAACCCTCAATCCTCAGCACAGCTCACAGATCTCTCAAGCTAGAAGGGTCACGCCGGTCGGGAGTGGAGATGTCACGTCCGTGGTTGCCATGCCGGGGAAAATGGTAGTGGTTGTAAGTAACTAGTGTAAATTTAGAAGTTTATCTTTAGGACCCCCCAATTCTAAATTTATGGTCTAACTTAAATTAACCTCTAGCTTAAAGTCTTTATGGTTGGTAAGCCTAATCGGCATTGCTGGTCTTTACCACCATAATGTTAGAGTAGGCATCTCTTCCTAAAAAGCCAGTTTCATTCTTTGTTCATTTTATAATGTATACAAAGGGACGGTTTGATCCTCGTGGATTCAGGGAAAAATAACTGTTGGATGACTTGAAAACTACAGTTGTCAAATAAAGTTGTAACTTAGCGGACGCGGTTCAGCTTGCTGGGTATTCCAGGATTGGAACCCAAGATAAAAATCCTTTTTTTAATCGAAATTAAGTGTCTATAAGAATCAACTTTGTTGTTCTTGTTTAAAGGTGAATTACTACAATGTAAATTCTGTTAAATTGTTTTTGCAAACTTGTCAAAGGCAAACTAGTGAACTACAAATGTAAAAGTGTTTATTTTTCATTCTTCTGATGTTTTAAAATAAAAACCAAGAGTTTTTAAACCTCAGGTTCGTTCCCTAGCAGATTAATTGTTTTTAAGTGTAAACTATTATGTAGCCCTTTTAGCTTTATACTTCGTTTAAACAGTTAAATTAATCCACCGTTGGTGGCAGTGATATTACCAGTAGCATTAAGGTTAGGCCTATAATAGGACACCGACGCTCCATCCCCCAAGCCGAGACTGTAGCCCATGTTGTGTTTATTGTCGTAAAAAGTCGTAATAACCACAAAACCTGATGCTAAGAAGTACTCGTCAACAAATGATGTCGGGGGCGCTACAGGCACCTCAGCCGTCGTAGCGTCCGCCGCAACAGTGTAGCCAAGTAGAATGAACCAATTCGACCTATTGTGTTTTAAAGTAAAAACATGTGAATACAGCAGTAAGGTTTCACATGGACTAAACAGTACAGAAACACATCGGTATGTGAAACCTTACAGGAAAGTTTATTTGCGTTACTTTGCTGTTTTAACTTCGGATCAGTTAAACCTTAACTTGAACATCAAACGAGCCAGTTTTTGTTTTCTAATATATTATTTTTTCCAACTTCTGTTTCCAACCTGAAATTTTTCTTCTTTCTTTCAAAATCACTGGTTATAACACCCTTAAGTACTGAATAAAGCTTATAAAAACTAAATCTTACCAGGGGCACCTGGTTGAAGATTGTTTTTATTGCTTAATGAAAATATTCATTACCTGTTATTTATTTAGCAGTTCCCTTCCTTTTTGCTTGTGCTATCCCTAGAGATGAAAAGTTAGCTTCTCTGCCATCGTATATAAGCATACGGGCCAGTGCATTTAGCCATCTTTCTTCCTCTCCACAACCTAGGTTACGAGAGGGGAGGCCGGGCGGGTGAAGGTAATGTACATTTTCATTAGGCAATAAAAACAATCTTCAACCAGGTGCCTCTGGTATGACTTAGTTTTTATGCCATGAAAATATCCATTACCTGTTATTTATTTAGCAGACCTCGTCAATCAAGGAAGAGGGCCAAGGTCGACGATCACCTGCACTGCGAGCCGGCGACCCCTGGATGGAATCTAGTTAACCAACTAACCAGGTAGTGGAAGAACTTCAGGAAACAATGACGGTCATACGTCGTGGAACCGTGGGTGCGTGGGAGACGAAGGTAACAAGATAACCGTGATGAGGGACCGCCTGGTCGGTTGAATTCTGGGTCCGAGAGAATGAGTTTGGTACATAGTAAAAATGTCAAAAACACATTACCTCGAAAGAGCGGTGATAACTGGGAAGGTCTGAGACGAGCCGAACTACAGGAGATCTAGGAGGGTCTCAAACGAGTTCTTCAACAGAACCGATGGTGACAACTAGGAGGTCCAAGGCGAAACCGGTAACAGAATGATGCTGTAGGGTCATAACGAACACTTAGATATAGTACACGGAACCGTAACTTGACGGAACGAGTCGGAAGAACCGGGGGAACCAATCATAGTCAGATGACAACAAAAGAGGAAAGTCTCGCAGATGGATAAAAGGTTTTGGTATCATCACAGTAAGTCTGATGAGGAACTTGAACCGCAGCATGTTCGTGGTGAAGGAAGAGGTTTTGATAATTCTAATTTAGCTTGTTGGATTGGTGTACAGAAAACATAATTTTTAGTAGTTATGAAAATGGTTTAAATGCCAGAAGCTTTGGATGCACGGAGAACGTGACGGACATGGTGAGGAACGAGTTCCTCAAAGTCATGTGAGAACAGTTCTTGAAAAAGAGGGGAAGGCACCGTTATGGTAACTCATGGAATCCCAGAGCCAAGCCTGTCGCCCTGCGTTGGCAAGTATCGCAGGGAAGACGTGTAGAGGAAGGAGTGGCACAAGGGGTTAGTCCCGGAAAAAAGAGGATGAAAGCAGTGGCAGTGTCATACTGCCACAGTGTCATACTGCCATACTGTAAGTGGAAATATGTTGCAGAGTTAGTGTCGATGAGGCCGTGATCCATGTGTTGAGTAGGGTATCGATGCCAGGGAGAAAGCCTGGCGACGTGATTGAGGGAGCGGTGACAGGGTCTGTGGAACCGCCCACAGGAAGATGAACCGAGGACTGAAGAGTGGGACCGACAGGAGCGGTCGGAACAAGTGACTCCGGTGACGCGTTCAGGGGAACCGTTGTGGTGCGGGGTGACTGCGTAGACAAGGCCGGGCTAGGCTTACTCGTCTGGCTGCTGAAAGACATCCGAGGCGACCATCGTAACGGACGATGCTCTCGAACCGGCCGTCTGGATTTGGCTAGGGCCACATGGTAGGTGCGCCAGGTCTCAGGAACCAGAGAGACTGGAGATGGCAAGGAAACCCTTGCGGGACCTCGGTACTGGTTACTGGCGGCGACGTCATGAGTTCCTGGAGACGGCTTATTTCTTCTGCAAGGGATTTGTAACGTGGATAGGCCAGTGTAAACGTGGACCGCCCAAAAACGCTCGTTTTTCCAAAACTTGCAATTTTTTTTTCTTGGAGCGCCCCAAATGCCTCGATTGTGTAAATCTCGCCGTTTTTTTTAATAATGGACAGAATCGGTCAAACTCTTCACCATTTAATAGCCTGCAATAATACCTACCACTTGGGGAAGCCCAAGTTCAACAATTCATTCTAGAAGATCCATAATCAACAATTGAAAATCATTCCAAACCAACCGCAGCGCTCCTTCATCATGGCCGCCATTGTTGAAGACTTATATTCATGTATTTCGATTTTATTACTTCTATTTTTCGGGCAAAAAGCCTCATACACTAGCTTAGTTGTAGCTTAGGAGGGGCTTCCTCTACGAAGGTGCTTAACCTCACATAATTGTACAGACAACTTTCAAGTGTGATATTTTTTATTGTGTTTGTCGGCCGCAATCCTTATGAAAAATTTCCACAACGATCGAGTTTGTCTTTTAAACTTTAACATTAATCATTCCAATTAGCTTAATGCGTTATAGCATTCCACTGAGCTAGTTATTTTAACTGCATTTATACTTTTATAATAATCTTTTACCTCAGAAACGCTACCATAGTCCAACGTAATTCGGCATCGGCATTCTACCGGACACGAATTTTAGTGTATATATGTTTGTTTCAGTTCTCCTCTAAACCCAACTGGACCCATCCAAATGCTACTGCTAGCTTGTTTTACTATTAAAACCAAAAGATATTTATAAAGGATCTGTTCCAAAGCAATCCGAAAGTCAAACTGAGCAATAAACTTCGAATCCTCAACCCCCCCCAGCCAAATCTAGTTGTGGTGTATAACACTGCAGTTTTCAGTTAAAGCTTAGAAAATTTAATAGTAATGCATTATGCATTACCCAAACCCAAGTCTTAAGCTTTAACCAGAGCCTACTCACGTTGCAAACATGTAAATATTTATTCCATAGTCAATATTTCAAAGTAAAGGCCTATCTTTACATGTCCCCACTCCTTCAAACGGCTCTGCACCCAGTCACTTTGTTCAACCGACTTCTCCTCCCACTTTCCATTGTTCTCAAGGCCCTCAGCCAACCAGACCCCCGCAGCTCTCCTGCCCGTCCGCGCGAACTTCCGGTTTCGAGCATAATACACCCCCACCCCCAAGCACCCACAGCACAGCTCACAGACCTCTCAAGCTAGAAGGGTCACGCCAGTCGGGAGTGGAGACGCCATGTCCGTGGAATGGCATGCCGGGCAAAATGGTAGTGGTTCGTATGTTATAGTTTAGCTTTTGAAAGTTTAGTTTAGGACCCCCATATTCTAAATTTATAGTTTAAATTCGTAAACTTAACCTCTAGCTTAGAGAAAATTATGGTGGTGACGCCTTAAGCGCCTATTAGGTTCTCTCACCCCATAACGTCAGAGTGGTTCTCTTATTAAAAACCAATTTTTCTAGTTTATTTTAAATGGATTTTTAATTTAAACTGACGGTTTGATCTTTGTGGAAGTCAAAGGAAAAATACTGATGCCTAAATATAAAATTGCCGGGCTTTTTATTTCTTAGAACAGTTTCTGCGGGAACTAAGGGATGTTGATCTTTTGTACTTGGAAAACTTAGAAACATAACTGTGGACGGTTGATCGTGTATGAAACATACTGTCAGATAGACTTTAATCAGTTGCGGCTGTTTAATCTTGCGGGTGTCTCCGGGAGCACCTAGTATTACTTTTTCTAATGTGAAAATTTAAACTTTATTCTAAACACTAGTGTTGATTGTCTGAAAATGTGAATTACTAACTTGTATATTCAAAACTTGTTGCTTTCAAATAATTTATTTCAAAAGCTTTTAGAAGCAAACTATGATGTAAAGTGTTATTTCATTCTGTTGCATAAATAAAACCAGGAGTTTTAAGCTTCAGCTCGTTTGCTAGATCGATTAATTGTCTTTTAGTGTAAAATAAATATTTAGCCCATCATTTAATTTTAGCTATTTTAAACAGTTAAATCCACCGTTGGTGGCAGCGATTACCAACAGTATTAAGGTTAGGCCCCTTTAATTAGGACCGGCGCTCTATCCCCCACGCTGGGACTGTAGCCCATGCTGTGTTATTGAACGTAAAAAGTCGTCGTAAACACCGCAGAACCTTAGACTGAAACTCCACGTACACCAGGGAAACCGGGGGCGTTACAAGCACCTAAGCCGTCGTAGTGTCCGCCGTTACACCAGCAGCCTCGGCGCGAAGCTCTAAAAGCTCAAGTCTATCCGCGTGACACTGCGCGATGTCTATTGCAAATTTTCTGGCGGTAGTACGAAAAGGGGCCACATTTAGGTAGAATTGAGAAAGTGCCTCGGCGGACAGAGGGACGTTGTGTAGAAGGTTGTACCGAATCTTGTCAGAGGATGGAAAGGGGGCACCGAAGGTTGCGGGAAGATCTAATGGACCGGTCGACATTGTAGACGCATTGTAGGTCGAATTCCCGTAGCGTGGGATTGTGACTAAGAAGAACGCAATGGAAGGTGACGTGGAACGTCTGTTGGTGGCACTAAACGAAGCTCGTTGGGAGATGGAACCGTGTCGGAGACTGAAGGGACCGGTAACCATGGACTGGGTAACTGCTTGCCAGGAGACAAAGTCTACGGGAAAGGTCGAACTACCAGAACCGTCAGAATAGTTGCAGGACTTAAGGCTTGTGAAGCTGAGGACTAAGGAACCGAGATAGTTGAAGGTGTGTTGCATCGGAGGCAACACTAACGTTCAGTTTTACAGGCAAGACAGATGGTTTAGTTTGGGGACGAAGAGGCTTTTTGTTGCAAGTCCCGGAGTTGATTTGGCCTTGCCTTTAGGTGTAGTAATTAGTGGTGGAACCATAGAAATGGGCTTGGCCATAGCAACTTTCTTCTTACGTGAAGCTGGGGTTGGTTTTCTACGAAGAACCCGTAAAAGAAGGCAATGAAGGATGGGTGCTACGTAACTTTGCTTGTCTGCGAAGGTCCGTACGACGTTTAGAAGTCTACTGACAACGGAGAATCTTTAGCCATTTCTTTTCGTTAATCTTGACGCACACACTGCACTTAACGGTGTACCAGTTGCATTTGCGGTGGAACTGACAGCATGGGTGAGGGTCATAGTGTGGCTTCGAGCCAGAAAATTCCACGCAACTGCACCTTTCTGGATCAGGATACACTGTGGGGGATGTTGGCACAGTAGAAGTTGGTAAATCCAAGCATTGTTGGGCCAAAGTACTAATACCACTGGGTGAAGAAAGTGAACTCTCGGAAGAAGGTACGGCATCCATAACGATAATAAACAGAATGATGCGAACGCTGTAATGGCGCGAAAACGGCAGGCCGAATGCACACAGCCCGTGAGAACTGACGTCAGATAGAAGACGGGGAAAATCCTTGTAGAGAAAGGCCTCGGATGAAGGGGGAACCGTGGCACCGTGGATAGTGGAGAACAGCTGCGGTTGTTTGTTTATCATGTAGATGAGGACAGACAGTGTCGTTGAAAAGATTGGAACAGTCGTAGCTTCAAGAGGAGGCCACAGTACGGCTGCAAGGAGGCAGTCAGTAGGATGATGATGCAGAAGTTATCTTCGTTATCTTCTTTTTTTTGTTGTTGTTGTCGTGGGTGTTTGTTGATTCCACTTTACTTTTTCTTCGTTTTTTGTTTGTTGTTGTTGTTTTCGTTTTTCTTGAAAAGGGACTAATGACTTCATTACACAAAGAAAGACAGGCAGAAAATGATTGCCACAGCTTGGAGCAGAAGAAATCTAGAAGAACGGGGTCAGTGGAAGCTTCGGTAGCATGGTTGTGGAGCGTACTGATGCGATGTAGAACGTGGAACCGGAGACCAGGGTTACTTGACGGTTACTACCGAGTGGAGAGTCGAGAATCAGCTAAGAACCGAGACCGGGGTTTGGTGTAGATGACACAGTAGAACCTGAAGCATTGTCGGGGGACCGACTCAAGTCTAGTGGCGGTGTCAAGGCGCTTGTATACAAGGAGGCCGGTGAACGAGGAAGGACCGGAAAAGAAGGTGGCTGAGATGATAAAGCAGGTAACCGAGAAATTCCGAGAACCGGAGAAACCTGGTTAAACACGTGAACCAGAGAGAGAGGCGTCAGCGTTAACAAGTCTGGTGAACACAAACCTTAAGAACTTGAATAAGATCGGGAGTAGGAGAAAACGACAATGGACAATCTAATGGGCCCAACGTAAGTTGAGCGCAGAGAAAGCATGGGGACAAAGATGAGTCTGGAACCGACGACGACGGCGGTGACTGGGTCACAGTTGAACTAGAAGACGGTCGTGGTTCGGAGGAACCGGGACAACAGCTTACCACAGAGCGACCGTGAGGGAGCTTGGAGAGGCATATGTACTGGTGACAGAGGACCGGATAACCGCGGACGGAAAGGCTGGAAGAACCATCGAAGATGAAAGCGTGAAGGTAGATGCACCACGCTGAGCAGAAAGGCGAGGCATCGGAGACCGGCGTCTGCAGAACCGAAAGTCCAATAGACTCCTCAAGGCGGCTGGGAGACCGAAGACCGGAGCGGGTTGCCGAGAACCAGCGGACCGAAGTGGCTTGGAAGGCCCGGACCACCCGAAACGACGTGGTGGAGCAGTCTGTGAAATGCGTGGTGGTTGCCGAACCCTTGTTCTGGTGAAAAGCGACCAAGGAACCGCAGGTAAAGGAGCAACAAAACACGGTGACCCGAAATGCGACACTGAGACTTGCTGAAGTTCCAAAATTTCGGTTCCCCGTGGGGACCGGGAAGGCGAGGGTGTTACTATCGGTCCCAAGGACCGGAGAGAGTGTTGAATCCATGATGAACCATAGCTGAAGACTGAAGACCGAAGACCGCAGGGAGAGCCAAGAGGGCAACCACACGATGTGACGCCCTAGGAAGAAAGATGGCTAAATGCGCTGGACCGTGTGCTTATACAGGGTGGTCCACAAAAAACTGACAACCCAACATAAGTCCAACTTTTCTAGTTAGCACCCCTCAGAACAAGGAGAGGACAGAAATATTCTGGTCTCATTAGATTTGATTAATTGATTTCTGTCCTCTCTTGGTTTTGAGGGGTGCTAACTAGAATAGTAGGACTTAGAAAATGTTGGGTCGTCAGTTTTTTGTGGACCACCCTGTATACGATGGCAGAAGCAGGTGCATACGCAAAGGAACGGCAGAGTGTCACGATGATCTGCCTGCATGGTGTGACAATGAAGATAACAGTGATTACGCAGTCACTTGTTGATATACACTGGTTTAATAACTTTTTAGTAAAGCTCATACACAGAGACTTGTTGCTATATTTGTCTGCCTCGCGCGCTCTCTGTCTCCTATTCTAACGCTCCTCTTTAGCCTTGAACATGCCTATCGGCAGGGTGCATTCAACCTCCGACGCAACCTTGCTAAACCAGGCGAGCTCACTCGCACACTCTTATATCCCCCCCCCTTTCTGAAGCTGACCCCTCAAAAACCGCACAAACTACCAGCACTCACAATACTCATGAAAAACTGCCCGAATTGGCCGGTCCAAGCGGGGGAACTCAGTTCCATTAAATTTTGTGCGCAGCTGCTGGCCGGAACACATAATGGGGAGGCCCGAATGGGAGCCCACCATTTGTAGCGGGGCTTACAGGTCCTTGAGGTGCCTACTGTCTACAGCACCGACATCTGGCGAAGTTGTAGTTTGTAGAGAATAAATCTTAAGTGGCGGTTTTTACTTTCACGGAAAGACAGCATAGCGTGTCTACTGCACGGTTAGGAGAAGAGCGTCAATGTCCTAACTAACTTTTTATGACCTATCTATCACGGTTTACTGCCACCACGATGGGTAGTTAATTTAATTGCCTTCTTAGGAGTTAAAATAAAAATTGTTTTGTAATTATATAACCCTTGCAAATTAAATCGGACTCGGAAGTCAAACTGTCGTTTAAAACAACTTTCTTTTGTGTTTTAATAAAACATGACAATTATTTTTACAGCACTGAGTAACTAGTTGGTTACAAATAGAAAAACTTGCTTTTAGTTAAAAGCACTTGATTTATAATTAAATCGGCACGCTGAACAAAATTAAAGTTCACAACAAATTTGGACTAGAAAAGACGGTCGAGTTATAACAACTCTCTGAATTACATGATGAAACTTGCATTTAGTAAAACAGTCGTTTGAAAGACGTTAGCAACTCTTGCACTAAAATCACTTCAATCCATCACACTGAATCAAGATTAGTGTTATAAGGAAAACTACCTTTCAAAAGCTCTGCTCCGACGATAACACACGCAATATCTTGGTGATCTCTTAGAT
Organism: Lithobius niger; assembly: GCA_023313725.1. Lineage (NCBI taxonomy): Eukaryota > Metazoa > Arthropoda > Chilopoda > Lithobiomorpha > Lithobiidae > Lithobius > Lithobius niger. Next base: position 14,968 of record JAHWFP010087596.1, on the reverse strand, counting down.
TATTTGATGAACACCGAGTCCATAAATAAGAAAAAAAAGGCGGTTTTTAGGAAGGGGACCTTAAACCCATAAGTTATGGGCACCCTAGACCAGAAATGCCGATGGCATTTTGGCTACCCATAAGTTTACTCAAAGACAGAAGTTAAGTTTAAATTTATGACTATTAATTTAGAAACAAGTTCCAAAATAAAAATTCTAAAATAAACTAGTTACCCTTGAACTACTAAACTACTACCGTGCCCGGCATGGCAACACTGGGACAGAACATCTCTGCTCCGACCGCCGTAGTGACCTCTAGCCTTTGAGTCTTGAGTTATGCTAACGATCTCCCACTGGAGCTGAGTTTTATACCTGCTGCTTGGCAGCCAGGTAATGGGAAACCGCGGTCCTGTAGGAGAGC
>JAHWFP010087596.1:0-14558 GCA_023313725.1 Lithobius niger | reverse complement strand
GCTGCTTGGCAGCCAGGTAATGGGAAACCGCGGTCCTGTAGGAGAGCCACGGGGGAGGGGGGGGGGGTGTGTGTGGAGCGGGGAAGAGGGAGACCTCGGGAGGAGAGACCGGCCAGGCTGTCAATACCGGAAGTGGCCATGGCAGTGCGGACGGCAGGGTAGCTTTGCTCTCTGAGTGGAGGGGAAATTGAATACTGCCTTTTGGTTGGAAGGGAATTGTAGGAGTTTGAAGAGCAAAGGGAATTGCCGACTTTTGGGCATTAGAGGTCTTGTTTTGAAAGTGAAACTGAATTTGGAACTCATAACAACGTGAATAGGCCTATAAAAATAAAAACTACGATATTACGTATGACAACTATTGAAGAGGGAATGAAGTTTGATGCTCAAAATATAAGTTAACTGTTTTTAATTGAAGGAAAACGCTATTACTGTGCATTTGGATTGAGATCACTATGGTCGGAGCCCTGAAATAAAAATACAAGATACACACTGAAAATGTCCGGTAAAATAATTGTAGATGTGTTTGCCATTTTGAGCAAGGTAGAGTTCATGAGAAAAGTTACGTTAATAATTGCTTTTATAAAATCCTAGGCAAAAGATTAAAATAAACCAGCTTGTGTTCGAATGCTATTACGCATAAAAAATGAAGATTCTCCCAGAGAACTTGTTCTTGCCAGGAGAATCTAAGTTCTCTGAGTGGAATCCGACGAAACTGTGTTACAACATTGGGATCCTTCCCTATGCCTACGGCGCTTTTTTTACCTCATTAACGCAGTCATTTATGCAAAATATTGCGTCACTTCCGCCTCTATCCCGCTTCCCCCTACCCTGTCCGCGTCCACTCACTCTTTTCTTGCTGTGAACCCACGATTCCATGCAGGGAGGCGGGCGGGCCCTGTTTTGTAACACAGTTTCGTCGGATTCCACTCAGAGAACTTAGATTCTCCTGGCGAGAACAAGTTCTCTGGGAGAATCTTCATTTCTCCTTCGTAGAATCCTCCTCACTGTGTTACAACATTGGGATAGATTAGGAAGCAGTGCACACCTCGGAATCGCTCCGAATATGGCTGTGGTGACCTTGGTCCCACTTAATATAATCAACCAGTACCTACACCCGAGACTACCCAGGGACCCCACTCATCCGCCACCTCGGCGTCCAAGTACGGGTCCCAGAGAAGGGCCCTTGCGCTCTTCAAGGGATAAGGTCCCTCCCTGGCGCAGGCCAACAGCCGGACGAACCAGGCTGCACACTGCCAGTCCGGTGTCACTAGTACTGCCCACTCAACTCGATCCACGATGAGCTTGTCTACGCAACGTCCAATTAAAGGACACGGGGGAAAAAGATACGGAAAGAACGGGCCCCAGTTCACACTGAACGCATCCACAAACTCTGCCCCTGGGCAGCGTCCCCACGACCCAAATCGCTGCAATTGGGCCGTCGCCTCCGATGCGAATACGTCCACGTCTGGCGTCCCAAACCACCTACAAATCTTCTAGAACGCCGCAGTACACAATCAGAAGTCAAATCTGTCCCAGAAATTTCGAGACAGCCCATCCGCTGTCACATTCAACTTCCCTGGCACAAATGCCGCCTGTACCACACAATCCAACTGACTTCTACGCTGCTCTAGGCAACGGACCATGGCATTTAGCATCTGGGACTTTGTCCCCCCTTGATGATTCACATATGCCACGGCCACTACATTATCCGAAAGGATTCGCACGACCCGTCCCCTGACCAGATCTCCAAAAACGTCTAGCGCTTTAAGCATAGCCAATAATTCCCTTGCGTTTATATGCAAGGCAGCCTCCCTGGGCTGCCACCTCCCCTGCGCTTGCGAATCCCCAGTGGCTGCCTCCAGCCCATGTCCGACGCGTCCGTTGTCACCACTACTGCGGCCTCCACCGAGACCCACGATTTTGCTACCACTGAGCGACCCAGAGCCTTCGCCCACCAGTCCAAATCTTCGCAAGAACCGCGCGAGAGGCTTCCTCCGTGCACTCCCGCACGACACCAGGTCACCAGGTCATGTTGCCACCAACGTGTGTGCAACTTGCCGTTCTCCACGGCACACAACAAACTTTCTGCCAGCCCCAACAACCGTTGAAGCTCCTTAACCGTGACCGGGTCTTGTTGCAGCCTCGCAACCGCACATACCATACCAGCCTGCTTCTCAGGCGGCAGCACAAAACGGGCTGACTCTAGATCCAACATCATTCCCAAAAATCGCAACGCCTGCGACGGTACCAGCACAATCTTTTCGTAATTTACGAAAAATCCCAACTTCCGCAAGGTTTCCAACACTCTCCGCACATCCCGCCGCACAAAAACGGTAAAGACAACCTTGGCAGGAAAACATTAACAACCGTCGTGCACCGTCCTTTATTGCCACTGCATAGTATGCTTGAGACAGATGTATGGTAGCCATCCACCACCCTGGTTGTAAATGTTCTACCACCCTTGGTAGTGTATCCAAGTAGCACTTCCGTACAACTGCAAACTCATTCAAGCCTTTCAGGTTCAAAATTATCCTGATCGATTAGTCCGGCTTTGCCACTGAAAATATTGGCGACACAAATCCTATACTTCCGTTTTTCACTCTCCTCAATTACACCTTGAGCTAACCCCCCCCCCTCTTGAGCTAACATCTCGCTCAATTTCGGGGCAATCTCCTTCGCATCGTCAAACAACGGCGGCCTCGCCGAAACCGCCCTCAGCGGTGGCGTATTTCCCAACTCTAGACCAGCACCGTCTACAATCTCCAACACCGCCGGCGACGCCCCAATGGCCGCCCACTCTGCCCTATGGCCTCTCAAACTTCCAGCACGCCATGTGCTCATTATTTTCAAGCTCCGTTCCAGCGCTTGTTTTCCAACAATCCAACCGCACACACAACAAAACTCATCTACTCCCGCTCGGTATCGCCGATGCCTTACACGCCCCAGTGTTTCGCACCGCCCAAAAAAAAGAAAAATTTTTAAAACCGAGCCATTCGTACTTTCTTATCACCAACACCAACTACTTTTTCCACAGTCCGCCACTCGCGGCTCCCGCCGGTTCGGTCAGCTACCGACTCCGACAATGGGTTTCACATATGAACTCCCAACCACCCTTCTCCTTCAAATTCCGTCACACAAACCAAAAACAAATACTACGAACCTGACAATCCGCATTAAACCACTGCCGCCACGTTCTCAAGAAGCAATTATATCCACGTGCGGACGTACTCGGCCGGCCTAACAGGCCGCCACATTTTTCGTTCCCACAAATTCTGCTGTTACCATGCCGGCCGCCATCTTAATACTCTCCAACCAGTATCGATAGAAATACTCACCACCAATCGCGTAGCCTCGTAGCCACGCTGCTTTGCTTGGAAAGATGGCGCACCTCAGTTCAACTACGAAAACGATCTTTCGAAACGAATTCCCCTTAGGAATTCAACAATCTTAGCTTAAGAATGTCTGACTGCACGCGCCAGCGGCAAGAAAAAGAGTGAGTGGACGCGGACAGGGTAGGGGGAAGCGGGATAGAGGCGGAAGTGACGCAATATTTTGCATAAATGACTGCGTTAATGAGGTAAAAAAGCGCCGTAGGCATAGGGAAGGATCCCAATGTTGTAACACAGCGAGGAGGATTCTACGAAGGAGAATTAAAGTGTATTATCGCAGCCGCAAATAATAACAGAGTAGTCGAAGTTTTCATAGTTGCTAAAATCGTCACCTTAGTAAAAATAAAAACGTAGAGTACTGGTACATCTAAACAACACTAAGCTAGTCGGCTTTATGCCTGCAAAATAATTCGAGAGTACAGATAAATATTTACAAGTTGTTCTTGGGAAAATGGCGACTTGAATTGCGAGCGTCGGTGCTCAGTATGAGCACTTTTTCAAACTGTCGTAGTGAACAAAGTAAGTGGAAATTTAATGTTCTGTTTTCACAGGATGATGGATAAAGTTGAGGTCTATTAAATGTTGAAAACCAGAGTCGTTTAAGTCCATTTTCCATGAAGATACAAATTTTTGAAGTTGGAGGTGAAGAAATAGGCCTAGCGCTCGTGAGCGCTAAGCAGAAAAATAGAGTCCCCGAGTTTTTGATAGTTGGTGCCGGTTCTCCTAACCAATCTACAGGATTTTACGCCTCATGCCTTTACACATTGCTCTTCCTTATGCAACCAAAAACACCCAACACATCAGTGCCTGCAGTAGGCTGCTGACGCAGAACTCTTGCTTTAACGGTAAACCGTGAACGTAGCCACTGCGCCAACACCCATGCTTACTCATTAATTGGTGTTTCCCCGGGTTGCACATACACACATCTTTACTCCTAAAAATCCTGACGACTCGAAACCCTTTTTGCACCGAGCCGATTAGCTTACGCTGTGCGCGCAGGAGAGCCTCTACCAAACATCGCACTTCCATGTGCTCGACTTCACAGTACAAAAACAACGTCACTTAGCAACAGTTGAAAGCAAAAGAATAACGATAATAATATAGTACAGATAAAGCTATTTTCCAGAGGTAGATCTCATCTTGGTGTTACGTGGGGCCGTCACCAATAGTCAAAATACAAGACGAAAACAGCCAACGTAGCGCTTGCACCCTAGACCCCAAAAGAAAAAGGAGATATTTACGGATACATACAAACGGCATTCTAATAAAACCGCCTCCATAGAACTGTCAACACTCCACAGATGTGGCCGCTTGCCACTCAAGGGTTGTAATTCCCGTCGACAGTCCTACAGAGATCTATGATTGTAAAGCTATGCACAAATATACTAGTGATAGTCGAAGAAAAGAAAAAAAAAAGCACAAAGAATATATATGGGTCCAATAAATTGATGAGTATTAGTCCTGTAGCCGGGTTGTGATGATGAAATGTCGCCAACTGTCCTCAATCCTTTGCTGCAGGTACCACAAACACAACAAAAGGTGACAGGAACTTGAACGTGGCAGTAACAAAAAAATTTGATTGTAGCTTTTCTCTTCTTATGGTCTCTATCGCATGCACGCTTCCTTCTCTACACCCTCTGCTCTACTCCCACTACCGTCGCATTCCATGTCAGTCCGTCGTTGCCATTTAGTCGCATTTGGAAACAACTACAGTCTTATCCCCACCTCGGAAATACTAGCAGTTGAATTCTGTCCACGAAATTGTCGTCGTAGAATGGGATATTCGTTGTTGGTCACGCTGTGGAATTCCAAGATCGGCGACATCAGTTGGATGGGGGAGGACGTCCTCCGTCTCCTTTCATCAGCGTACGAAGCCAGCGTTGCGGTCCTAGTGTGGTTAGGAGTGCATGCACAACATCTTCGGGTATGCGGTCGCTCCTTCGGCTCTTTCCTAGTTTTATGCCATGCCTGAGTACTCCCCTGCCCGCAGCCATCGCCGTCGTGGTGTAGCCCCTTCGTGGCGTCCGGTCGGTAGGCCCACCATCCCGATGTTGAATACCTCCGGTGGAAAACAATGCTGCCACACAGCCATAATGGAACGTGGTGCCGTCATGGTCCCGTGTCCTCATTTCAGTGGCCTTCTATCCCGCATCCTTTCACTAGAGAGTGCCATAACAGTAGGAGCCAGAGTGTCTTCCATGACTCGTTCGCTACAATGCCGCATGCCCGATACGCCAGTTCTTGAAGTGTCCCCGGGCAGTCAATGACTTGTGTCGTCAGGTGCATCATTGCTGCTGGATGTCGGGTAATAATAAATACGGATTTAATAAATACGGATGCAAACCTATTTACGTTTCCTTTTGGACTTATATGTCAGAATGCCTCAGTGGGAATCGAACCCGGGCCCTTTGAAATCAAAGGCCAAGGTCCTACCGCTGAGCCATACTGACACGGCTTTCCGTCCCGTATAAGGATGTCGGGTAGGCATCTGTCCCTGACTGAGACTGTTGGGGATGGGGCCGCACTGTCGATGGTCAGTCCTTCGAGTTGACGCACTGTCGCCTCCATGTTTCCTTTGTCCTCGGCGGCGGTTGCTCCGATGACAAAGGAGTTAGCCTGAGCGCTGTCGTTGCCGTCCTGTTGTCCTTTTTGTGATGAGCCTGCTTCCTGTTCCAGTTCGTTGTTGGGCGCCATTATGTCACGATGATCTGCCTGCATGGTGTGACAATGATGATAACAGTGATTACGCAGTCACTTGCTGATATAAACTGGTTTAATAACTCTTTAGTAAAGCTCATACACAGACACTTGATGCTATATTTGCCTGCCTCACGCGCTCCTTGTCTCCTATTCCAACACTCCTCTTTAGCCTTGAACATGCCTATCGACAGGGTGCACTCAATCTCCGACGCAACCTTGCTAAGCCAGGCGAGCGCACTCGCACACTCTTACAAGAGAAGCCAACTTTTCATCTCTAGGGATAGAGCAAGCAAAAAGAAAGGGAACTGCTAAATAAATAACAAGTAATGTATATTTTCATGGCATAAAAACGAATTTATAAAAAAGTCTACAATTGATGGGGGGAGGCGGGGGAAGAGAGTCCATCAATTGTATATTTTTGGGGGGATGAAATGGTTTTTAAAACTGTACTTAGTACCTAGGGGTGTAATAACCAGTGAATTTGAAAGAAAAAATAAAAATTTCAAGTTGTAAACTGAAGTTAGAAAAATAATTTAGCTACACATATTTACTAAACCAATTTAACAAAAAAATTTAGAAAAAAATTTAGCAAAAATTTAGCAAAAATTAGTAAGTTACGTAACACTTCGTCATACTCTCCCCTCATAACAGGTTCTAACTCATTTGCTTAACCCTCCATTCCCCCTCCATGTGTTACATAATTTGTGAACACTCCCTATTCGTGAATAGCAGACAGAGACTGTGGACCACGTCCTCAAAAATAAGTGGGAGGGTATATTGGTTCTGTACTGTGTTATCGCTCGAACAGTACACGGGTGGCGAGCGCGGAGTTTTTGCTTCAGATTTGGATTTAGAAAATTCAAGAAGCCATCCACGCTGTTCACCAAAAATGAAACCGAATCGTGGCGAGTGTCACATTTAACCAAATAAAAATTACAGTATGGCTGGCCAGTACAATTTTTGGCGGTAGCTGGTTAATGGCTAGCCGAACAAAAATTCGGCAGCGGGTTCGGCTATCAGCAGCAGCAGCTGAGGGGACTACTTATCAGACTGTCGTCTATACTTTGTTCCACATTATGTTTTCAGAAAACTGACTGTATGACGCCACGTTTTCTTCCAATATGAGTGCATAAAATCCGTAAACATCCCCTTCGTAAACTTTAACAGTAACTTTGTTGAGTCTACAAGTGTGATATCCACATGTTTTTGCAATCTTAGTGCAAGGAAACGAGTCGTCATCCAGTCAGTTTTCTGAAAACATAATGTGGAACAAACTATATATGCATGCGAGACAAGCAGGGATAGTTGGGCGGCTATTTTGTATTGGAGGTAAGTATGTTAACCAAACGAAAACCAATTTATTTTACTAAAATTGGAATTTTGTTTGGAACATACTTTATCTTCAGCATTTGTTGGAGAATCAGCCCTAAAAGAAGGGAGTCGTCTTGCCCACGAGAGGAGATAGCACAAAACACATACTCCAAACCACAGGATCGGGATCATAGGCAAGCCCTAGCTTTAGGGACACCTCGGAAGTTCCTGAGCAGCAACGATCCGAGCAATAGTATTCGGGGATAGTGACAGAACCCCAGAAGCAGTAATCGATGAACGTTATCATTTTGCTACCAAGTCACAGCGTTCAGGATAACCGGAAGAGGGACTTTCAAAGCACGTGCCCAAGATGCATGAGAGTATCTGAATGAGAGTATCCAGGGTGGAGGTGATCAGCATGCCAAAAACACACCACAGAACACCTAACCGACTTTATCGAAGATTCGTATAACAAGTACAGGGCAGAACGTTATTTACAGAAGCCCAGGCCCTGTCGCCAGTCTAAAAAGAAGTGAAGGGCTCTGTGGTGTTTGCCAGTACCGCTAAGTGCTGGCACACCACAGATATATTGTTAACTAGTGTTTAACACCCTTGATATGTGTGGCGCTGTGTGCCTACTTGTATATGCATCATGTGTAGCAATACACGTGATGCCTAAATGTTACAAAAGAGCAATAGCTCGCCTGGAGCATTGCTGCTGAATACTTTACCATTACCCTGTACAGGCTAGCCTCATTTGTGCATAGTGTAAGATATATCACAATGGCGACGAGGATGGGATTAATTAATATCTTATTAAATGCCAAATAAGTTTATTCCCCAAGCGAACCCATCGGCAAATGGGGGGCTTGGGTGGGAATCTCTAGTTTAAGTGTTTCTTGCTTTCAAAAGTCCTTAAGGCTTGCCTGACATCTGTCTGGAATTTGCTCATTACAGCAGGAGTTAATGTTAGACATCGTCAGGAAGGGGTGATGTGCCATGGGAAACTTCACCGGCCGGGAAAACCTCCCACTTGACTAAGGACTGGAAAGGCAGGCTTACCTGGGCAGGGTATACGTTCAGGTATTTGGTTCACGGAAAGAGAAATTCCCCGAGTTCGAAACTCACGTTTCTACAACCTTGGGCATTGTGCGAGAGGTCCGAGTGAAAAGACAAACGTGTGGAAATGTTTTCAAGCCTGCACTATTTGGCAGTTTAAAATAAATTCAGCAACAATATTTGTGAAATATAGATGTTGAGAACGTCATGCACAATTTGTAAAGTGTATTAGCAAAAATTAAAAAAAGTTGTTTGTGTGTGAAGCAACCCTAAATATTTTGTTTTCAGTAACCATTGTGTGTTTAAAAATGCTTAATTGTGTAGCATTTGTGCTTAAAAAACACTTAATTTGTTGCGGGGTCTTTCCTCCCAGCTGACCTTGCCTCACATGCCACGTAGCTTCCGGAACTTCCGCCCGCACCAGAGATCTCTCTCACTCGCCCCCAACCGTAATGGCGATGAGCAAGGCTCCATGCTGGCCTAGTAGGCGACCAGCAAGAGGAAACACTCCATGACTGTACTAGCAGTGAAGTGACAGATGATGATTGAAAACAAGAATAAAACTCTGGACACCAAATAAGTCTTAAGCAATTCTGAACATTGATCTAACACGAGTTCGAGGTGAGCAACTGACGGCAACAAAGACGTCAGTCAGCCCACCTCGTGGCCCCGAACAAAGTAATGAAGCAAACCAGCGAAGAGTTGTCAGCCAGGATAAGAGCTGCAACATTTTGGCACCCCATGAACAGGGACCGTGTTCAAATTGTCGGATTTTTTTTCCCTTTCAATGAAAAGAACCGAGAACTTTAAACTACAAACCCTTAGGTAGCCTAGCAAAGAAATTCGTAAATTCTACCAGAAAACTTACCTAGTTTTTGTAGGAGAATTGGAATTCTCGAAGTATCCGAACGTGCGGTTCTAGCGTTGGGTTAACACCTTTTACCGCCGACCCCCGACAAAAAATACAACCAATCCCAGCACCTCTTCTCACCTTCTCCTCGCCACTTCCGGTCGTCTCCATTCACTTCTGTTCTCTCCGTTTCACCACTTTTGACAAAGGCCCACACCTTGTGCAAGAGAGGTGGGCGGGCTTCCACGGTAGAACCGCACGTTCGGATATTTAGAGAATTTCAATTCTCCTACAAAAACTAGGTAAGTTTTCTGGTAGAATTTAACAGCAAAATGCGGCGACTACTGTGGCTTCCAAAAGACATTAGAAAGAAGAAAACACTTTACCACAATACCGTGGAAAACAAAGGTCCACTTGAATTTTTGGTGAATAAAACGTTCACCATCCTCAGAAGAGTACATTAACAAAAAGTACTACGAACTACATTTCAAACCTGTTCGAAAGCGTGTCCACAGGCAATCGGCAAACTGGAACGCGCTCCAGCACTGATCTGTACTTTACACATCTAGACCTAACTCGGCGCCCCATTGCCTGTCAAATGTGGCACTAAGTGCAGGGTGCACAATCCTTTCAATGTTGTTAAAGGCAGGGTTGGCAATATTCATCAATGGTACCATTTTCTTTTGGAAATGCTGGACAGCCATTGACCCAAGGGCCCTCAGATGTGTATTTTGGAGGGAATTGGACTTTAGTAACACTGTGGTTTCATCCCAAGCTATCTGGTGCTGTTGTTGTTTGCTGTGACGTGCGATTCCATTACTCATTTCTCCTTTCCGGGTGCCGTACTGGTGCTCTTGAATACGTTCCAGTAGTAGTCTACGAGTTTCTCCCATCACATCTTCCACAAGGTACACAATACACCACTCCGTTCTGAAAGTGCCGGCTAAAAGGTTCAAAACAGGGGGCTGTGCGGGAAAAACTGTCACACAAGGTGGGGTGGGGGAGGAGGAGGATCTTTTCTCGTTTTGCTCCTGGTGGCATATGGGTGCACAACAGGCTCATGTAAAACTGCTTCAGGCTGGGGGGCCAAAAGGGGGAGAGGTGAGGGAATGGTTGGACGGTGGGAGGATGGAGGGGACTGAGGCTTCCCGCCTTTAAGAAGTTTTTTCAGGTTCAGTGAGTGCCTGTGCCAACACTTCACTCCGTTCTCTTCAAGTACCTTGTGGACAACTCACTCCGCCCAGGAAGGTATGTGAGAAACTCGCTTGGAGTATCGCAGGAGTCTCTTTTTTTGACGGAAAAACACCGAGAGTGTAACGGTGCTTTCTTGCTCTTTTGATGGCTCCATTAATCCAATATGCAAGATATCCCAAGAGGAGGAACTTCGTCTTGGCATCCATGAGGTGTTTTTCAGCAACTTCCACTGTGGAAGAATGTCGAGAAATTCTGTTCATCTCATTCACTAGGATGGAACGAAGCTGGGACCTAGGGCGACTGGAATGGAAAGGGATTGCTTTGCCACAATGCGAGGGTTTCCTGTAAGGTTCGAAAGTAATTCTTCCTCTATTTCTCCCCAACTTAACATCAAGGAAGGGAAGAGATCCTTCTTTTTCAAACTCAACTGTGAATTGGATATCAGGTTTCCACGAATTCAATGTATCCAACACCGAAGAAACAGTCTCATGCTCGGTCATCGTAATGGCGTCATCAATGAAACGTTTCCAAAAAGGTAGTTCAGGGTGCGCCTTCACGACGTGTTCGTCGAGGAATCTCGTAACAAGTTCAGCAAGAGCCGGCGAACAAGAGTAACCCATCGGGGTACCCTTCACTTGGTGGTAAAAATGATCACCAAACTTCACATAAATGGATGAGAGATTTGCTTTTAGAAGATATCTGTATAGCCGATGCTCATCTTCTTGGATATCAAGCTTCTCTGCCGTTTAGAAACCACAGTGTTATTAAAGTCCAATTCCCTCCAAGATTCACATCTGAGGGCCCTTGAGTCAATGGCTATCCAGCATTGCCAAAAGAAAATGGTACCATTGATGAATATTGCCAACTCTGCCTTTAACACATTGAAAGGGTGCACCCTGCACTTAGCACCACATTTGACAGGCAATGGGGCGCCGAGTTAGGTCTAGATGTGTAAAGTACAGATCAGTGGTGGAGCGCGTTCCAGTTTGCCGGTTGCCTGTGGACACGCTTTCGAACAGCTTCGAAATGTAGTTCGTAGTACTTTTTGTTAATGTACTCTTCTGAGGATGGTGAACGTTTTATTCACCAAAAATTCAAGTGGACCTTTGTTTTCCACGGTATTGTGGTAAAGTGTTTTCTTCTTTCTAATGGTAGAATTTACTAATTCTACAGCGTATCCTCTCTAGCGGTTGTACCGTTGGGAAGACTGATCGTAAGCAAGTGTGCAAACCACGACCCATCCGAAGGTGGTACCACAACAAGATTTCCTACCGTGGCAGCAAGTTATGCCCAGCATCTACAACCTGTCCTTTCCACGACCATCGGCACTCCTGCCTATCGGCACCAAGGCAACTCGCACCCCACTACAGGTCTCGAAATGAGCAGTATTGTATCGCAATTTGCACCATAAATTTAAACTTTAGCGATGCAAAATTAAATAATGTATCACAGTTTAGCGACACAACTATATTAAACGAGACCACATGACAGCGTAGTCATCATCCTGTCAGCTGACACGGAGATGCTATTCCCTTTCTACCTTATAGGCAGGCCAAGCGTCGCTCTTGTTTTAGACACTGGACAAAATAGTCTTAACGTGCATCGGATGCCCTGCCGAACCACATACCTGGCTCCCAGGAAACAACCTGGACCATTCCAATCCGCCGCACAGGTCAAGAGCATGCCATTAGAGTACCAGGAGCCCCTGGCCCTCACCACAACACGGCACCAAACGGAGTGGTCCGAGCCCGTTGACAATACAACCCGCAAATCAACTATCATTTTTCCGGACCCACATCCTATCGAAAAACACAACCGAGGTCCACCAGGCCATCTACCATGGCGACCAGCCACTTGCAGCCAAGGTCACACCGAAGGCTCCACCAGTCAGATTCATCCGACTTTACAGGCCGGACTCACTCCCAGGCCAGATCCAACTGAAACACCACCTTCAAGTCATGCACCAAGACCTAACCGGTCCTGCCCGCACCAAGGCCAACAAGGCCAAATTCTGCACCCAGTGCAGCCCCACGGCCAATTCCATGCCCCAGGGGCCCCACTGCCCAACTTCACTCCACACGGCCAGCTCTCACACCAAAGGCTACACAGCCCTCTCTCATACCCAAGGCAACACAGCCTCTCTCGTACCATACGCTATACAGCCATCTCTCATACCAAAGGCTACACAGCCATCACGCACATCAAAGGCCGCCCAGGCCATTCCACTTAACAAAAAGTTCGAATAGGCCAACCGTACCCACCAACGGCCGCCCAGGCCAACTTCACACACCAACGGTTCCAGCGACTACAAACACGTACAAAGCCTCATAGGCCCTTCTTATCCAACAGACCAACAGCACCCTCAAGGCGTGACTGGCCAAGGTCACATCACAACGCCCTACAAGTTAAAATGCCTACAAGGCAGAACAGGCCAAATTACACAGCAAGGCCTCGCTAGGCCCAACCCACACAGGACCTCCCGACAGTTCAAGGCAGGCCTCAAGGGTCAAACTCACTTCCAGGTAGGCCTCCCAGGGCAAAATCACACCTCACAGTAAGCCTCCCAGGCCCCAAACCACATCTCGAGGCAAATCTTCCCAGCCAAAAATCATGCATCAAGGCAGCCCCTGCCACAAATACACCTCACGGCAGGTTTCACAGGCCCCAATTCCACAGCCCTGTCTTCCGGGCCAAAAGCACCGCCATGCTGAACAGGCCAAACTCGCATGACAAGGATTCACATGCCAACCTGCACACCACAGCCTTACCTGCCAATTCCCACTTCCAAGGCCATACATGCCCACTCATACTTCAATGCTTCACTGGTCAACTTGCCTCAAGCACCCACAGGCCAACTGTCATATCAGGACCTCACCCGGCAACCTTCTCCCCTCCAGGACGCACCGGCCAAAAAACACGCCTCTAAGGCCTCACAAGCAATAGAAATGTATATGTATACTCAGAACAGGTTAATCAACCAACCATAATTTTAATGATGTCCATCATGTAGTGGTGCTACCTGTCACGTTAGGTGCTTTTCAGATAGGCACAGACATCTGGTGTTCTGGAGAATTCTTAGGTAGTACTCAGGGTGTCTGTTTTTACTTTTACGGAGAATACAGCACTGCAGTCTCTACTGCACGGTTAGGAGGGGAGCGCCCATGTCCTATCTAAAGTTTTTATAGTACTAACTATCTAATGGTTCACTGTCACCACGATGGGTGTTTAATTGCAGGCTTGGAGTTAAATAAAAATGATTTTTGATTATTTACTCATACAATTAAATCTACACGAAGTCAGAGTGTAGTTTAAAACAACGCTTGGTTTTTTAATAGAACATGTTTAACTTTACACTACATTTGGAACACTATAGGTTACAAAAATATTCTTTGAAAGCTTTGAAATAAAGCACACGATGATTTACAATAAAATCGGCAAAATGAACGAATTAAAAGTTCATACACTACAATAAAATTTCGATTAGAAAAGTTGTTTGAGTCACCGGACTCTCTAAGTTACATAACGCACCTTACATTTGTAAAATAGTCTAAGTTATGTTTCAAAAGTCACTGCTAAAGATCAAACTACCTCAAATGGTAAACCTGGTACACAACCCAAAAGACGTCTAAGCTCTACGATTAAACCATTTTGATTATTTAGATAAACCTGTGTTCAACATAAATAAGAAATAAAAGCCGGTTTTTAGGAAGGGGACCTTAAAACCCTTAAGTTATGGACGTTCTAGGCCAGAAATGCTGATGGCGGTTAACTATCCATAATCATTCTCTAAGTTAGAAGTTAAGTTTAAGTTTTAAAAACTATAAATTTAGAATTGAAGTCCAAAAGAATACTTTCAAAAAATTAAACTAGTTACCAACGAACTGCTACCTTGCCCGGCATGGCAACATTCGGACCCTGGGGGACATGTCCACTCCGGCCGGCGTAGCAACCTCTAGCCTTTGAGATCAGTGAGCAATGCGGACGATTTGCCTCTGGAGCTGAGTTTTATACCAACTGCTTGGCAGCCAGGTTGAGGGAAAATGCGGTCCTGCAGG
>JAHWFP010087546.1:0-10252 GCA_023313725.1 Lithobius niger | reverse complement strand
ATTTATTCATCTGCATTCAATGCTTGGTCATTTCTTCATCTGCATTCGCTGCTCGGTTATTTATTCATCTGCATTCTATGCTTGGTCATTTCTTCATCTGTATTCTCTGCTTGGTCATTTCTTCATCATCTGCTTTCGGTCGGTCATTAACTCACCATCCGCTCGATCAATTCCTCATCTTTGTCAGCTTTTGGTCAAATTTATCTTCTATTAAGTCATTAACTTTTCATATGACTTGCAATGAAGCGTTTCACCTCTAGCCCACTTGTGTTCGTGTTCACCCACCAAGCCCACACACACACACACCTTGTTTTATTTCACATCCCATTGAATCCCTACTTCCATCTGCTGTAACACTTCCCTGCTCAATGTGAAAAACGCCTCCACCCCTTTACGAAGTGTAGGACCATCGGAGGTCTAATACTCTATTCTAGTCACTTAGACTAAAGTTAAGGAAGCTTGCGCATATTTTATGGGAGGCCTCTTCCCGTCCTAAGCTACAAGAGTTTTGCCCTCAGGACTAAGGAAGAGAAGCAAGCGCGAACTGAAAACTTAATATCACCGAAATCCGTCACATCACCAAACAAAATCGAAGGCGCGGCAGCAGGGCAAACCGTGCATAGGGAATGGCTACGTAGAAAGGGGAAAAACACGGACTCAAATGAAAGTCGGGTAATGCGAACGAAGATCCTCGTTTTCGAATAGGGGGGAAGAGTCACCCGGTTTAACCCTTTAAATGCCACTGTGGCTACCTGTTGTTGTTTTTTTTTTTAAATTGGCCAGTAGTGGGATTCGATCCGGCACTCAATTAGTTTGGAGACGACGAAATTAACCTCACATAGTTTGGGTCGCGCGTTTGGACTCTGTTTTTGTTTTTTTTACTGTCATGTCGAATCCAGAGAAAAAAAGAGCCACGAAAAAAAAAAGCCACGGAAAAAAGCTGATGGGAAAAAAGCCTCGGAAAATGAAGCCCCGGAAAAAAAGCTGATGGGAAAAAAGCTGATGGAAAAAAATCCGCAAAAATAAAAGCACAAGAAAAAAGTTGATGGAAAAAACGCCGTTGGAAAAAAAAGCCGAAGGGGAAAAATTGCGGAAAGAATCTGGTGTGAAGTTTGCGAAAATACGCAGTTGTGTGCGTGCAGTAATGGGCAATGCCCTTAACTAGAAACCTTATCAGCACGTCTGGGATGCTTATACAAGTAAGGCGGACCGCCGCTGTTACTCTAACAAAAAACAAAAAATTAGGAATTAATTAATGCGGTCAATTTCGCGTATTACGTATGTTGTTTTATTTGCTCCTGCCAGAACTTATTTCCTTGTGTTTTTTAAACTATACACCTTATTTATTTTATTGATGACTTGGTGAGGAGGTGGGGGTGGGAGAAGCAATATAATCCGAAATAAATGTCAAAATTTGTGCAGAGAAATATAGAAATAGCTTACGAATAAAAGGAAAAAGAATTTTGGGCAAAAACCTACGTTTTTTCCAAAATATCTTTTAATTAACTAAAGTGTCGACCAAATTGAATATTCCATCTCTCCTTCCCAAGTTACGAAATTTGTAGAAAATGTATGATTTGTAGACTAATACCTCGCCCCCCCCCCCATACTATACCCGAATTCTAGAGGAAACTCGTGATTTCACGATTTTTCCTTTAATGATCCATAGTCATCGAACCACCCTGAGGACGATCCCAGGAATTTGGAATTTGGGAGGAAACCTGTGATTTCGCGTTTTCCTTTAATGATTCCAAAGGTGATTAAGTTAACCTAGATCGAGCAGCATTCAGCTAATGAATGATGAATACACACATATCTACACTTAGGCAGTATTTTTTTTTTCATTTAAGGTCAGATTTATTCGAGTTTTTATCACCCAGCTTTTTTCCCGAGGTTTTTTCATCAGCTTTTTTCCTTCAGCTTTTTTCCGGAGCTTTTTTTTTCCAGGCCCTCTTATCCGAGTTTTTTTTTTCCCGTTTTTTTTTTTCGCAGACGGTCGCATACCTAGCTGTTCAGGAACGTTGGCTGTTAAAGGGTTAAGAAACTATATAAGTACGTGAGCTTTAGGTTTGGACAAACAACGGGTTAAATAAAATAACACGTCACTAACAACAAACACGAGCTAGTTAAGATGAAAGATGTCGTCTTCAGAATTTATTCACTATATTCGAAAACTCCACTAACACTATAGGATGACGATAAACATACCTTCGTTGTCTTCGAAGCTTTTTATCAGAGCGTTCAACATTTCTATCGCTCTGGTAGTGAAGGTCGACATGCAACCCACGGGCGCCATTTTAGAGTCAATAGAATGCAGCGGAGAGATTTCAGGCTTTCAATTTGCGACTCATTCCCGGAGTTGTAGGCATCACAAAACGTGCTACATCACTTTCTATATCCGTACTCCAGAGAACAAACATTTCAGGTACAACGTTTCAAGCCGAACCAGTTTTTCGGTAGCTTTCTTTCCGCTATGCTAATCCCACTCGACCGCTGTTAGGGCCGTCGTTCACTTCAAAACATGTTTGCGAGTTAGACAAATGCTGAGAACGAATCAACATATGGATTTTTGGTAGCTAGGAGCTGAAAAAAAAAGGAGCAACCTGCTTGCTGTTCCCAAAATAACTCACCCGTGGGAAGAAAAAGAGACAAATTGAATTGGAAGACTTGTGATGGGAGTTTGAAAGGAAAGTAGAAAAAGAAAACAAATCAGATAAAACAACAATTTCTGAATGCAATTAAATCTGATTTACGATAACTCATTAAAGTGAAAACCCGGGCAAGAAAACTTGTGATTTCTGACATTTGTGTCGGGAAGTCAACGAATAAGAATACAAATTGAAAGAATGGAGCTGGCCAACAAGCGCTAAAAAGTGCTCATCTTCCGTGGACTACAGGTGTCAAAATTAGCCTAAGTGCCGTATTCTACAGGTAACGTTGAGGGAGCGTAACTCCAAACAAACCTAACGACTTTGTCGGCACCACTCACACCCAGGTTCCTTTGCAATACTGATATCTAGACTCTCGACTATGTTCTGGGTCTGTGTGGAGCTAAATATTTTTTAGTCATTTCAAGGCTTTTATGAACTTTAAGGCTTTTATGGACTTTAAAGCTTTTATGGTCTTTGAAGGCTTTCATGGACCATTAAGGCTTTTATGGACTTTAAAAGCAATTTCATGGACCTTTATGGCTTTTAAGGACTTTAAGGCTTTCATGGACTTTGAAGGCTTTTATGGACTTTAAAGCTTTTATGATCTTTGAAGGCTTTCATGGACCTTTAAGGCTTTTATGGATTTGGAAAGTAATTTCATGGACCTTGATGGCTTTTATGGACTTTACGGCATTTATGGACTTTGAATGCATTTGTGGACTTTAAGGCGTTTATAGACTTTATGGACTTTAAGTCTTTTATGGACTTTAAGTCTTTTATGGACTTTTAAGGTTTTTTTTTTGGACTTTAGAGGTTCAGAATAGAGGCCTTAAAGCTGATGAGCAAAGGAGCCGAAATAACAGCCTCAGGAAGTGAGTTCCAGTCTGCAATGTGTTCCGTGAAGAAACTTCAACAGTTGAGAGGTAATTAGAGCATTACATGTAGGTTGTCGCTTGCGCCCACGAGTGTTGATAGGCTTAAATGCAGGGATAGGCGATATTGCGGTATTTTGATAGTATCACGGTATCCAACATACGCGAGAGTGCTGTTGCAATGCTTTTCGTTTTTCGCGATTATCGCAGCGTCGAGCTTATTTCATCTGTTTAGCATCGGAGTGCAACATTGCCGATAATTTCTCTAAATATTGACCGATTCGGACTTTCAAATGCACCATTTTAACAGTTTCTTCGACAGCTTTCCGATGGTGCAAACCACAAGTTTCTAGCTGCAACCGTTCAGAAGACATTCCCAAAAAAAAATTTAACTTACACTTACGTGACTTCGAAATGGATAGGGGAAATTGCTGCTCACTGCTAATTTTAACTAGACCAAGTCAACATAAAGTTCTTGTCTGTTGGTTAATTAATATCCACCCAAAACCAAAACTGGTAGAAAACCCGCCAAGTTTCCAAAAACGATCGGCCTGTGAAGGTAGTGATATCATTCAACCAAGGAAAGGCCGCCAAGGTCAATCCTATTAGCCAAGTTAATCGCACCGACTAATAGTTCGAAAGTTAAATGAAAACTTGAAGATTGCTCCTCCCTGTTGCAATCTTTCATTTAATATGCAAAGTATTGTAGGGTGCGATTAACTTGGCTAATAGGGTTGACCTTGGCGGCCTTTCCCTGGTTGAGTGATATCACTACCTTCTGATTTCGCATTTAAATCAGATCATGACTTGTGCAGCATGTGTTTGGCTTGAGTGCACTTTTTATTTCAGGTATCCTAAGGTCTTTTTTATGGGTGTGGCCTATCTGCGAGTGTGGCTTATACGCGAGACAATTTGAAATTTCAAATACGTAAAATATTTAAAAGTGTTTAGTAATTTTTAATAAATAAGAATAAGTTTTTCATAATTTTGTATGAACACTACACTAACTAGGCGTATGAACCACGTACATTTAGGCCTAGTCACAGTTGTTGTTTTTTTAATTCATGTCATTTGAGCCTTAAGTTCAGTCGAAGCAATTTAACGCTTGTGTGGCTGAACCAGCTCAATTTAAACATTACCAGACTATTTAGAAATATCTGGTAAAGGGAGATGCCAACCCGGGTATTCGATCTGGGAACCACCGATCATCGGAGGGGCCGTAAGATTGGCCAGAATAGTTCCCATAGCCGCTGAAGGAGCATGGTAGCCTCTCACGCTACCCTGGCCCGCAGTTTTTACTAGTTTTACTAACGTTAACTAGTACTAGTACTAAATAGGTCTACTGTAGTAGTAGAACTGTTATGACCAACTGATCAACTTAAAACAGCTTGGCGTACAGTAGATATTTAGAAATATCGCAAATATCGCATATCCAGGTACTGCATAAACCGTGTAGTCGAAATTACATTATCGCCATTCCTATTCATATAGGCTATTTCATCTAGCTCACTTAATAGCCTGAGCTTCCCAGTGTGCACCATAAACGCCTGCAATTAGTTAAGGACGTACACTTAATGATGAGAAACGGTTGTTAAGGAAATAAATACACAACTATACTGTACACCGGAGAGAAAGCCAATTGGGCTCGATAATTAGTGTTAAATAAATACGGATGCAAACCTATTTACGTTGCCTTTTGGACTTAAATGTAAAACTGCCTGAGCGGGGAATGGAACCCACGACCTTTGAAGCCAAAGGCCGAAGATTGTGCTACCGCTCAGCCATACCGACACGACGGTGTTTTTTTTTAAAGGAGAAGTTCGTAGGCAGCACCAACAGGCACACATACACGTATAATATATGGGCCGTGTCAGTATGGCTGAGCGGTAGGACATTGGCCTTTGGCTTCAAAGGTCGTGGGTTCGATCAACGTAAATAGGATTACTTCCGTATTTATTAAACAACCATACCAGATTTAGCCGTATTTTTTTCGCTTGGACAACCGAATACATCGAGTACATAAGGACAATCGGGTTGTGGTTTGATACAGTTTAGGATAAATATGTGGAAACAAGATGGAGCCCATGAAACCAACAAGGAGTAAAGAGGGAAAGCATCTTTAATACAACTCTTTCAATGAATGGAAAGAATACTGTTTTGCACTAGTAACTTTAAAAGCGCTTGCTACCATGTTGACTTTTGAACGTAACCCTGTTTTGTTATATTCAGTAAAATATCAATACATGTTAAGTGCTGTTTTTCCACGGTGGACGCAACAAAAATAGAGAGGTTACGTCCGTTTAATTTTTTGGTGTTTTAGTACTTTGAGCAATCGAATTGAGGGTGCTTTGACGTCACATTCAGATCTAGAACTGTGGTTACATAACTAATTAATAAACAGAACGTACGTGTTGGTAAGCTGTTTCAAGTTAAAGGGGGACTGCCACCCAATAACAAGCTTCAGCAACTATAGCCATTTGCCGATATCTAGGTCTGTCAAGCCCTTACTTTCAACAGGCGAAGGATCACACAAATAAATTCCTTTTTGCACAACAAACATGCCTCCTCAATTATTTAGTGTAAAGTTGGTGCGCCCACGTGCAACAGGAAGCAAGCGGTAAAGTTAAGCCTAACGACATCACGGGCGCTTTTATCCATATATCGACCGTTTTGAAACGCAGATTTTGAACCTCTCTAGATGGGCGCCTTCTAGTGACAGTGATATCGTTAACTCTGACCGCTTGTTCTCTGGTGCACGTGGACGCAACAACTTTACACTCAATAATGAAGGAGGCACGTGGCTTGTTTGTTGTGTAAGCAGAAATTTCTTTGCGCATTCCTTCGCTTGTTGAAATCAAGTGCTACATAGAACTTAATAATGGTAGACGGCACTAGATGAAGCAGCTTGTCATTCTGTGAATAGGCACCTTTAATGTCGTCATAAATCATCACTTTCACTGAAGAGCGCCCCCCCCCCCCCCCCCCCCCCACCCCCGCCACCAAACGATGATGATTTTTCACTCAGGACAAAATTTCGAATCGCTCCTTACGAGCCAAATACGCTTTCAGATGGCCTTTAAATTTTAGCACTCCTTACTGCCATTTTCAAACTGCCGCGGTTTAAATTGACACGAGAGAAGCTTTTAGAACTTCAAAATAATCTCCAAAACGTTAGTGTTGATTTCTTTAGCACTTCCTGGCTTTGTTTATTTTTATTGCTACCGTTGATCCGGTCTTCTGCACTCCTTGCAAGGATTCTGATCTAAATTGCGATAAGAATTTGGAGGTTTCGTCGAATCTTTAACTTTCCTTCATAACGTCAAATCGCCAAAGGCATTAAATTACAAATGGCGAAGCCCACTCGTGTTTCCCTCCACCCCCTCGATAGTAGACTAGCCGTTCGAGCTCAAGAGCAATTATAACTACGAATTGTTAACTCACGAATATCTACTACATAACCTACTGTAAACAGTTTTGGGTACGGAATTCAATTCCAACTTTTTCTTCCTTTTTTTTTTCTTAACCAAACCTACTTAACCTACTAGTTAAATAAAAACCTACTTAACAATTAATCACTGACTGCATAAAATGTAAGAAAAAAAGTAAAAAACAACAAAGTTATACCCTCCACCCACCCGACTACCCCCTCCTTTCAGGTGTGATCGAGAATACGGTAATACTTCATAATACGGCCACATAAGGGTCGACCAGTTCCAGTTTTAACCGATCCGACACAAATCCGATAGCTTACCGGGACACTCGAAGTTGAGGCCAAGCCGACCTACGTGTCCATTTACTGTGACTTAAGTAAAGAGCAATTTGCATAGACTACCTCACACATCATTTTACGCTCCAAATTACAAATAAAAATTGACTTTGACGATTTTACGCAATAAAAAACTCGTTTCTCCCATATTCATCGTTATGTTCGATTTTTTTCTCCAACAGATGGCGCAAACCGTCTGTTCAACTCTTTCATTCCATGGAACGACCGCAAGTTATTTCATAAGTGTTCATTTCTAACTTATCTTTCCAAAACATACCTTCGACAACGACAAGAAAGTATTAAAACATTTTGAGAACCCGATTGCAACAAGTTTCAAAGGATGTACTAACGATCGTTTCCTATAATAGTAAAGAAAAAAAACCGTCGGCAGTAAATCAGGGCTAAAATCAAACTTAGCTTTCGCTGTTCAAGGGAATCAAGATTATACAAAGATCATGGTATATTATACAGCCCTGGCAAACATTTGGTGAATCGTCTGTGGGTCGATTCCACATGATCGATATCTTTGACCAAATGCGGTAACCACGCCTGGCAAGCATACACCAAATTGGTCTAACGTACACAACAAAAGCTTACACTAACGTTTTAATATCACACGAAATGAAACACCGTTTAATCACAGCAGTTCTCTGTCGAGCTGATATTAAAAATGCGTTTAATTTGTTTTTCATCATTGTAATAATCAAACAATTTATTATTTCACAGTTTCATGAGGCAAACAATTTTCAGCAGACTTTGGCAGTGGCCAGGTAGCAGACCAGGTTTTAAGCTCAGTCGGTGGCGCAGCCACGAAAAATTTTAGGTGGGGACCGAACAAAGCCAGCTAGGGGGTATGGGGGAGCTCTGTTAGCCGCCCTACTGGGGTCTGGGGCTGAAGCATTTTATGATGCAACTACAGTTTCCGTGTTCTGGACAATGCTTTTTTTTTTAGGTAAATGTGGCATGTTAAAGACTCTAGGAGTTTCCAATTGGAATTACCTAGCACAATTGTCCTTCTTGCTTTCTGTTACCATGGCTTTGACCGGAAGTGCGACAACTTTCGAATTACGTTTTTCACGTATTCTCGGGGAAGTTTTTATTTAGAATTACGACATGTCTGTAAAAACGCATGACACATTTCCGTTTCGGGGTGGGAGTGGACCACTTGCCCCCTCCCCCCCCCCTCCCTACCCATTTCCTGCGCAACTGAGCTCAGTTGCCACAATGACTAGGTCCGTATGGTCATCAACCGAAGTCTCACCCATACGTAACTTTCTGTATGTCTGTAAAAACTTGCCTAAAAATATTCTGTACATTATTTCGATCCCCACCACGATTGGAAGATTTCCGGTTGACATTACAATGTTTCTTCTCCCCTTTCTAACTTCACTTCCGTCTGATGCTAACACGCGTAGAATACTACCGTCTACAAAACGAATGGACCAAGGTGGGTGACTTCATTTTATGTCGCCTAAGGCGCGTCTATCCATTAGCGGTACTCTTTTCCTCTACCTGTCCTCCCTAATATGGGTACATAGTTGACTTTCCCACTCGTTCATAGGCCGACAGTATTCTAGTAAGGTTTTAGAACAGTGCCCACTTATCTATATCTTTGACCAAATGCGGTAACCACGCCTGGGACAAATACTCCAAAATTGGTTTAACGGACACAACGAAAACCTACAGATTACATTGCGCGAGGTGATTTTACCATCTTTGGAATGGAACGAGAACATTTATCAAAACTAAAACTAGACTCGAGTGGCATTTGAAACGAGAATATACAGTTTCCAAACTAGTTTTGTTTCCCCAACGATCCACCACAAACTTGCCGAATGTAGAACCGTGAAAGCTAACAATATTTTCATTAAAAAAAAACCCACCTATTTACTTTGGTTGACGCGCCGTGAGTGGTACTAATGTTCATTTTAGGATGAACATTTGTACCACTCACGGCGCGTCAACCAAAGTAAATAAGTGTTTTTTTTTATGAAAATATTGTTTCTTATAGATTTAAAATAGAATACGATCTGCAACATTACTAAGTTATACGACAGTTATTATTCATTTATTTTCAACTATTTGAGATATAAGTACCGCATGTAAATATCGTCTCCTACTGCCACGCTTCGAATACTAGCATCGATTCGGCCTAACATGCTTGGGTTGAAAGCTGATGCTGGCTGATAATTCTGTCACCATGGAAACCAAAGATTACGCGTGCATTGCTGGGAAGCTAGATCATGCCGCACGTGACTATTAAGTATTTAGGCCAAAATCTTTTCAGAAATTTAGGCCTACTAAATGTAGTTCTGTCATACTTGTGTTGTGTGGCGGAGGCCAGGAAACCTGACGATTCGATCGTAAAAATAATATGGAGGGACAAAGCTGATAGTTTTTCGTGATAAAATCACGTGTGCTCGTTTTATCGGCGTTAAGGAGGGGTGATTGGCTGGTGGCTGTCGTTTACTGACTTCCCATTGGTTAATTGCCGTTAGAAAATTATGAAGGTATATTATCGGGAAAAAAATGTAAGAAGTAGAAGAACGACGAACTATGCAAGTTCTTAAGGATGTGCTTAGATTGTAAGGATTTTCAAGTGATAGGATCTTGAAAATTACAAAAGTACGTGCAGTAGCTTTCACCTTCGAAGAATTTGACTGGTAATCAGCTTTCAACTCGAATTGAAATAAAAGGAATGACACCTTATGTAGCTACAAGTATACGAATTACTCCTTGAACTTATTAACCTTCACCTGTAATACTGGACCCAGTTTACAGTAGTACCTTACTAACGTAAAATATTTCTTGTTAACTTATAAATGCCTTATATACCGAGTCGCACCACCGAGCTTATAGTTATTGATGCCAAGCATTTTTTCGCTCGAAAAAGTGGTTTCATTAGAAATTCATCAATTATTTTTCGTTGCAAAAACTACACATAGCAGTCAGGGAATAAAAGG
>JAHWFP010087542.1:0-15944 GCA_023313725.1 Lithobius niger | reverse complement strand
CACACTCATAAACTCTCCAAACTCCCCCAGACTCTCCTAAACTCTCCAACCTTGCCAAACTCTACTAGATGCTCCTACACTCATCAAACTCTCCTAAACGCTCCCAGATTCTCCTAAACTCTCCAAACTCTCCCAGCCTCTCCTAAAATCTCCAACCTCTCCCAGACTCTCTTATACCTAACTCTTGGTAGAAATAATCTTTTAAAAAATGCTCATTTGCTTTTTTAGGATGCGGAGAAAGAAACAACTCAAGCTGATGGTATTCGAAGTTTTGTTAATGCTGTGGCAAAACCTGACGTAAGTAACCATTGATTTGTATAGTTTTAACAAAGCAATTTGAGTCGAACTAACCATAGAAGATAACAACGGAGATATATGATCTGGGGTTTTCATTTTCACTGGGTAAAAACACAACCCTGGGGATAATAATGGTGAGTTATAAAAAGTCGTGGTGGTTGAACCCTAGGGATTTTGTGAAGAACCGTGACAGTATAGCGTAGAAACCCTCGGTGAAAGTATTCCGCCTTCCTAATATCCCCAGGGAAAATGGCGAGCTATGCACAGGGGAATTAACCCCTAGCCACATAACGTTCAAAAAAAAATTTACCCGAGGCACAGGCAGGTAAAACAGGTAAAATCTTCATTATGATTAATTGGTTGCACGAACACAATGACAGAGAAGCTACAAAATTATTTCTTTGTGCGTGCACATTTTCATCTGAGTGGTATGTACATCAATTCATGAGTACAAGAAATGGAGATTTATCAACTCGTTTATTCTATGAAAACGAGCCAGTGCAACATCATCTAACAAACCTAACACCAAACATGTTACTTTAGGCATAATAATTTGAGTACGTTAATGCGTAGACAGCAGGATAAATTACTCCATATGCAAAAGGAAAACTGTAAAATGCAGTGAAACAAGAAAAAAAAAGTGTTAGATAATAATAATAATAATAATAATAACTTGTTGCTGGAGCAACAGGACTGGCAATGACCCAGGAGATCACTGACTGCCAGCCTAAAAAAATGGACGGAAATAAAATTATGAAGATAAAAGCAAGATGGGAAGGTGTGACAAAGAGTAATAAAACGGAATTATTTAAATGTAAAAGCAAAAATTAAAAGCCTGCATACAAGTTAAACAACAACAAAAAAACAAGTTTAAAAATAGCATGGCCAAATGAATTGGAATAGGTAGGGTGGGTAGGGACACGACTGCCTTACCACCAAGGTTAGACCTACCAGGGACACAAAGATCTCCGATGGCATCGCCAGACGTGTAGGATAGGCAGGGATAAATTTTAAGCAAAGACTTGCTCCCAATGCTTGGCTCAAACGTTGATTTTATATCTTTAAAATTAATGAAACAAGGAAAAACGATAAAGGTATCAAGTGACCATGGATTCCAACATCACGACCAGGTGTCGCTTAATATTTGTTTTTGGGCCACACATTCCAGTTTGTTCTTGTTTCACGTATTTAAAATATGGAGTAGTACATCCTGCCGTCCATGCCTTAACTTTTTTGAATCTCTATAACTGGTGCTTATTAAATAATTAATACAGGTGACAAACCTGTATTTACTAGTTTCTCTGTTGTGGGTCTATTGCTTTACAGTAATATGTCAGTCAACTTGAACAGTTTTGACCAACACAGGAATCTGCAATTTACCACCTACCAACCAGATGCAACAAAATTTACATTAACAATTCTAACAGTAGCTGCTAGATTAAGTAGACCTCACAAGAGCAGACAGTTTTTTTTAAAGTGTTGCAGAGTGTGTAGACAAATAAAAATTAAATGCCATCCTAAAAACAATGTTTTTGCGTAATACTTTTCATTACTTAAAAAAAAACACGTTTTTTATTTTATTCTTTGACTTTAGTTGCGGTCAATTGATTACCGGATCAGTCCTAGAATAGGATGTTGGGTCTGACCCGATTTCAGATGCTTAGACTCACTGACTGGCTGACCTAGCCAAAAATTTGAATCAGTGAACCGATCCAATTTTGTTCAGCAGAAAAGATACAACGCTTGACCGAAAAAATATTCTAACTAGAACTTAGAGACACATTTTTCATTTGAATTCCATTGCCAAGTTCTTTAAAATATATATTTTTAAACAAGGGCCTCCTGTATAGTAGAAGGCCTCCCCAGGATCTCCGGATTTCCGGGTGGCCCAATCTGGCACTGAGGGTTACTACATGAATACTCCTACACCCTAAAGACCGTCGTGTAAAAATACAAGTTAGAAAGCACTTTTCGGAGTAAATAGTAATTGGAAGCCATTACATACAAAAGGAGTGAATTTCATGACGTTTCGCCTCGCAGTCCAGAGTCGTTTTCAAGGGAAAGGTTAAATGTATTTGTAGTTAACCATACTTTAGTTTTAATTTATCCTCTCACTTGAGAACGACTGCAAACTGGGAGGCAAAACATTGTGAAATTGACTCGTTTTTCAATTAATGGCGTCCAATTACAAACGTGTATGTGTTTATAAGCTCTTGATAAAACCAATATTGTATTTTACGGCACGATAAAATTAAATTGTTTCGTTTATGTCCTTTACAGAAAAAAGAGAAACTACTGAAAGTCGTGGAGGAATGCCTTCTTGGGCGACTGGTACCAATGAACAGCAAAGATCAGGTTAGAATGAACATCTTCTTCGTACGCAATGGTGTCAAACGTATCTGACTGGCACTTGTAACGTAGTAGTTGAAAATGTTTCTTCCTCTAATCGTACTGCCTCCTCATTTATGAATTCTCTTTTTCAAACAATTATTATGATGCTCCCCAGAGAGAAATTCCAATTTCCATGACTAGAGACGTTTTGTCTTTCCACTTGAGTTCTAACCTCGTACATAGAAGGTCTGACTCTTTCCAAACAGTTTCATTACGTGTTATACAATAAGATGTCCTATATTTTCCAATAAAAGTCGCATCATTTTCCCACAGAAGTTGCATCGTTTCCCATATACATATAAGTTCTTACTCTTATTATGTTCTTTCCCATAAGAGTTCTCGTCCCTTACAAGTTCTCTTCTGTCCCACTAAATGTTCTCTTGCTTCCCAGACAGAAGATCTCGTTTTGTGCCTAGAGTAGGTCGGCTTCTATCCACAATAATTCTTCCGTTTTTTATAGAAGTTCTGCATCTTCTCATAATATTTCATTCCAGCCTTTCGCTGTCCTGTCTTTTCCCGTAACAGTTGTATCCTTTTCCCACAGAAGTTGTGGCTCTGCCCACATGGAAGTTATATTTCTTTCCATAGAAGTGTATCAATGAAAGAAAGCGTATCAAAGTGTCCATTTATCCGTTCAACCGAACAGTCTACTTGTTCCCATCGAAGTTCTGTGTCTTCCAATGGAGAATTTACCATCCCCCGTATCTCTTTCTGTAGAAATTTATTCGTTGGAAGACACATCCTATCAAAGGATCTTTAACTTCCCGTAGAAGAATAATTGTCCATTCCCAAAGAAGTTCATTCTTTCAAGGAAAAGTTCTGTACTTTTCCGGAAAGTTCTGTTTATGAGCTTGGAGATGTCCGGTGTAGGCTATTTCACAGAAGCTTTAACCTTAAGCGTAAATTTTCTGTTTCTTGCCATTTCTTTTACTTTCCATTTATTTCAAATTGTAATAGGAGTTCTGTCTTTTCCATAATTATGTCCCTACCCACGTATAATTTCCCTCATAAGCATAGAAGCGTATCTCTTCAAAGAGAAGTTCTCTTCCCACAGAAAGCATGTTCCTCGAAAAGGAGTCATACTTTTAGTCATAGCAGTTCGTCCCTTTAAAGCGACATTCAGTTCCTTCATAAAAAAAAGTGTCTTTTCACCTAGCAGGCTTTTTCCATCTCATATTAGTTCGTCCTTTCAAACAAGCAGAAGATCTGTTTCTTCTTGTAGAAGACGTATCCTTTCCCACAGAAGTTGACTCTTCCAGAAGACATTTGGTCCCTTGCCAAAGAACTTCTGGCTGTTATAAGTATAAGTACTGTTTAACCCCCATTAAGTGGTTAGGAGAAGGATGGGGCCTGGACCCACTTACACCAACCATGTGCAAAGGAAACGTGGCGTCAAAACAGAAGTATGGCATCAGAAAAGCTAAAGGTCCATTCATGGAGCCTGGAGAAGATGCTCAGGTCTTTTTACGAAGTTGTGAAGTATCGCTGGGGTTAAGTGTCGTCTGAAAAGAGCCACAGAGGTGCTCGTGACAGTCAAGTTGGAACAACTCGCGCAGAAAAGTAGGCTCTACGACATTCCGACTTGAACTGCATTTCAAGTCTGTTCTCATTGCAGGTCTGTCCCACCCTTGGCTTACTAAACCCCCAAACTGGTAAGGTCACTTTTTCCCTCCCTCTCCCCCTTACCCTAGCATCAAACATGACTCATAGACTGCTTTCTTAACCTGTTTCAATATTATATTACAATTTTTGTTCCGTTGGTCTTAGCATTCTTCGTATAAAAGTCTTGTCTTCTCACAGATGTTTTTTTTTTCCAATAGAAGTTGAAATAGAAGTTGTAACTTCCTGTAGTTGTCTCTTCCTGTGGAAGGCTTGTCCCTCCCCATAAGGTCTCTCTTCTCGTAGATGGTTTGCTCCATAAAACTGAGTTCTGTCTACTAGATGGTTTTCTCCATAATTCCACAAAAGGTCCGTCTGCTCTCGTAGAATGCTAAGCTCCCGACGTAGAAAATGTCTTTTCTTCATTTTTTTTAAACGTACACGCGAAGCATTATGCACATGACGGGCAAAACAATATCTTATATTTCGAACCATTACTTTTCAGTTTGGCTTCATTTTTCGAAAGACCCCTGCGAGGGTCCCCTTCGAAAAATGAAGCCAACTGAAAATTAAACTGGGTACTGTTTTGCCCGTCATGCGCGTAGTGCTTCGAGTGTACGTTTTTTTTTTTTTTTTTTTTTAAATTCAACAACGCATATCTCTGTGGCCTTTTCTTCCCATAAAAGTTCATCTCTTTGAAACGGCAGAGAAGGGCCCAGGAAATATGGCCAGAAAAATATCCTAGTAAACTTTTCACTTCGTCTAGACATAACTTAGGCAATAGGAAAGGATGTTAATTCAACTAGCCTATTTCCCTTTATTCCCTACTGTACAATAAAGTGCAACAACACAAGTAAACGTGTGGCAACTCATTAACAATCAATGATTATTTCATTTTCAGGCGCAGCAGTTGAACATCTGTTTCCTCGCTGAAGCTGCACAGGTTTGTGAATTTATTTTAGGTTCATTGAAAAGTCAGGCTGGGCAAGGAGTGTTTAAATTTCGTAGGAATGAGGAGCAACCCGCTCTGAGTCAATGTACTGTTTGATGTGTCACGTGATGATCCCGATCCTTAAATCGTAGCAGGACCTTGGATTATACAAATGTAGCTTTTAATAGGGTCGGTCCACTCACTACTGCGCAGCACCGCGAGAAACCGTGCGACATTTTGCAACTTGCATCTGCAAATCTCAAACGCGTCTGATGTCACTGCTCCCATTTCGCGCCATTTTACTGATTCTCGCATCTAGATCTGCTGGCTGTTGATTTTTCTGATGAATCGACACAAAATTGGACTAACCAACGAATGAATACTGATCAAACGTAAACTGGACCGTTCCAATTGTATAAATTGTTTTAAACTGTATCTTGCGTTGTTGTTCGCTGCGTGATCTGGGCGCAGAGCAGATATTAGACCCATTAAATTATTAAACCATTCAACTGCATATCATCAAACATTTCCCATAGAGGAGGATCTGTAGATATAACCATTTTTTCTCTCCATCTAGCAGGAGTTCCCTCAATTCTTGGGGCTATTAACTTCATTTCAACAATCATCAATATACGCTCTAGAGGAATATCATTTGAACGAGTTCCATTATTTGTTTGATCTGTAAAAATTAGTGTAATTTTACTTTTATTATCCCTTCCAGTATTAGCAGGAGCAATTACTATGCTCCTAACAGATCGAAACCTAAGACCAATCGACAATGCGACTGAAATACGCAACGTTTGTTAAATCGTGTCAACACACGGACACGCACCGTTACAAGCGGGCATCATAAAAGCACGCCATCGTTTTGTTTTAGAAATAATGACATCACCACCTCTCATCTTGGATAATCTGTCGTTTTGTCGTATTGTTTTAATAATGTGTATTCCAACGTTCAGTAAAGATTATGTGATTAGATATTTCATAATTATTCATTAATTTTGTTACAAACTACTGGCTAGTTGAAACTCTTGTTAGCTTCGAAGATTATTTTTGGAAGCAAGGACGTCACCAACTGGGGCATCTTGGCAATCTCACCTGTGTACACTTTACAACCGGAAATAGATCTGCTATAGCTCAGACGCGTTCATTTGAGTGGACAGACCCGACAGTAGAAGGTCCCTGGTGGACATTAAACATAAAAATTTGGGTCGAGATTCGAACCCGCAACAAAGCCACCTTAGATTTGCAAACAACCCGATTTGAGCGGTCTTGAGTTATCATCAAGTTTTACGACCTCAGTCCTCCCTATACAATGCCACACGACGTGATTGCAAACATTGATTTAGGAATGAGCTGTAGAAGGAGGAGTGACATCCGGGTATCACGCCTGCTCCAGATGTTGCCTACTGATGAACAGCTTGCTTCTTTACCGTTACGATACGTTAAGATACGGTTTATGGGTCGATTCCATACAGCAGGCATTCAAAACACAAAAACAAATATGCTATATTTCTGCCATCACATGAGGGCCGTTATCAGGTATAAATCCACAGAGTAAAAAAAAGAGGTACAACAAAATATGAGGTCAACCCACCAACACCAGCTATTTTACCGGAAATGTTCACGTTTCAACAACATGAACAAGATGATTCGCATCACAATATTAAACGTGTAGATAGTGAACTTGCATACAATTAGCGAGTCATGTGCGCTCGCACGGTCGAGTAGAGGAGCTGATTAAAGGGCGAGTAGTAAGTCAACTCGACCCGCACATTACTCGGCCTAGTCAACTAGCATGATGTACAGTTCCGGTCAAAAAAACGCCTTCGTTATACGGAAGAAGTTGCAGGATTAATGTATGCGACTCTGAACGAAAATGTTGAGATCTCGAAAACTACAGGTCAGAATTGAATGAAACAAAAACTGGGTTGCTTATTATGCTATCAGCTATATTTCTATACGTATTACGTGTAATGGTAAGTAGCCAAATATAATTGGCCGAGCGAGCAGCACGAGTTGATAAGTAATAGTATATCTTATAAATTACTGGATAGAATTACTGAATAGAATTTAATAAAACAAAAAACTGGATTAATTCTTATGATATATGCTATATTTCTATACGTTTGACATGCAATATTCAGCAGAAAAATATAATATGCAGTTCAGTCGTTGTTTCATGAAAATCTTTCCACTAGATTTCGAGATATAATCAGATATCATTAAGTTTTTCTCGCTCGGCCAATTAATTTCAGTCAGTTAAGTAGTATTGAATAAGGGTAGAAATACAACAGACAATCTAATAAGCAGTTCAGTCTTTGTTTCATGAAAATCCGTTCAGTAGTTTTCGAGATAACCGATTTTCTCCGTGGTTGTTATTACGATCCTCGATATAACGAAAAGGGAGTTTTTTTTTACCGGAACTGTACATCCGCCTTTATGCTAGTTGACTGGGCAGAGTAATGTGCGAGTCGAGTTGACATGCTACTCGGCCCTTTATTCTCCCGATGTGAATGTCTTCTCTTCTGGACCGAACGAACACACTTGACTCGCTACTTGCATGCCAGTTGACCATCCACAAAGCCTGGTGTACATAGGCTAGTTGACTGGGCAGAGTAATACGCGAATTGAGTTGACTCACTACTCGCCCAATACTCGCCCGATACTCTCCCAATGTAAACCTCTACTCTACAGGACGAGTTGAGGGGGATTCGTAAGTCTACTCGACTTGCACATTACTCGGCCCAGTCAACTAGCCTAGTGTACTCCCGCCTTTAGTTTAATATTTTGATGCGAGTCAGTGATCGAGTTACGTTTACAAGATGGCAGCATCTCCACCTGGCAGTAAAGTGGGGAAGCAAGAAAGTCGAAATTTGTATGGACTTGCATTGACAGTACTCTGGGCTGGTAAAAAAAACTAATGTATACAGCAACTCTCATACGAATACATTCGCCCAGTCAACTAGCCTAATGTACATCCGCCCTGGTACTAATTACACTGTAGTTCGTTGATATCCGTGGCTTGTTTCTTCCCACAAGCTTTATGCACGCAACTGTTTGTTTGGTTGATAACAGAGCCACGGAAGCCCCGAAATGTTGCAACCTTTTGACGACTTGAAATTTGATTTTAATTGATGAACAAAACTTTTCCAAGGCCCAGCATTCAAATCGTAAATTAACAAAGCAGCAAATAATTATAATAAACGAACTAAACACATCAATGTTTTGCTTTTTTTTAAGCGAAATTTTTTTCTAATCACGCAATTTATTTTCTTTTGCAGGCTTGCAGCTAAGCACGTTTTAACAGTTTTGTTGGTTGAGGCAAGAACCAAGCAAGACTATTACAAATTTCGTTATGTATAGCAATATTGTATTGTACTTTTGGAAATACGAAAATAAATTTCGTTCATTACTGCTTTACTGCTTTTTTTTTCGTATTCGGTTAATCGTTTAATAATAATTTATTACATGATGGACCCCGAAGCTTATAAGCTTGTATGGGTTACATTGGACAATACAACCAAATCTTACAAAAATATACTGCACAAATATTTACAATTTACAAACAAAACACACAAATACAACAAAAAAAACAGAAATCATCAACATAAATTATACAATGTTACACAATTACTTAAATAAGTAAATAAAGCATAGTATTAGGTAAATAATGAATAATCAATAACAATGATCAGGTAAAAGTTTTAATAAATTATTGGTTATCATTAATATTTAATGTTGATTTAACTTAAAGATTTCAACAATATGATTTAGTTGTTAATCAACCACTCCTTGACTTTTTTTTGACCATATCCGGTTAGTTCAGTTAACTGAACTCGTAATTGATTAAAAATCATAGGTATATAATAATTTTTTATTTCATCCCATAGTTATTTTTAACTAATGGAATTTCGTTATGAAGGATTACGCGGTAGCATCTAAGATTTAGGCTTCCTAAGTCTAACAAGTACATTTAAATAACAGCAGTAACATCACGCCACTCAGGGGTACACCACTCCCTTATAGGGCAATCGTAAGGTGGTGTTGAAAATTGAATTACGCCATATTGGGGAACAAGCCGTCAATTTCGGTAGCCTATTAAAGACTTTTCCCAAGATTTAATCCGCGGTTTGAAAGAAATGAAAACTCTGCCTACCTTACCCGTTATTAATAAATTAAACGAAGTTTTCCTGGAAGCATGGTCCAACAACATCGTGATATTTACGCTCTAACACGGGGTCATCCTCAGGTGTAGAAAAAAGAAAACCTTATCTTATCAAGTCAATTGTTTTAACTGCCCCAATTTTTACGACGACCGCATGTGAAGGCAGAAATATTGCGAGTGTTACGACTTTATTAATAAGAATTTTCTATTGGAATACCCAATTTACTAGGGACTTTCTAAGATCACTGCAGAAAGTCCTAGTTAATTGGGTATTAATTCTTTACTTTCGGGCATGAGGACATTTAAATCCAGAAAGCAATGGAAATAAGGTTCGGATCTGTATTTAGTAGGGAAAAATAATGTGCGCAGGTGATCAGTTTTTGACTGAAAGGATTCTTGCCGTGACAAATCCGTCCATCAGCCAACTGGTCGTCACGGAACGGGACGGAGCAGTATACGCGGCTCGTATAATTTACATGCCTTTAATCCAAATCGAAGTTTGACGGCCAGCGACGTGATGGAACAGAACAGAGTAGTGTGCTACAAGCTTTAGAAAAGTCAAATTGCTGAGAAGTTGACTGGACTGGTTGCACGACTACAGCAGCCCGAGACGAGCAAAAGCTCTTCGTGTCGTGCACGGTGCTCCTTGCAGTCATTGCACTTGTCATTGCACTTGTGCATTACTAACGTCGCGAGTCACATCTTCAGTCGAGAGGCAGATGGTCATGGAATGGAAAGGATATATGAATGATGAAGCCTGTTTACTAGATGCGGGCCGACCCAAGGTCTCCTGGAAACAATGGTGGCACAGGGACATTTTTCAGGCAAATGAGGCGACACAGGAACAGGGGCTAAAGGACCGAGGAGCCCTGTCTACCCAGTAGATCAGTGTGTGGGAACTGGGAGATGGGCATAATCCGGCGACGTTCATCCACGTTGATAAACGCCACGCTGGTCTGGAACAACTTTCCACGAAAGAGTATCTAACATGTGCGGTCAATGCAACGTTCCTGCTAATACTGAGCACGGAATTACGGCAAGAAGTGAATTGAAAGAATTGTCGGTAGAGTCCTGAGCGCAGTGATAATCCTTGTATATGGAGACTACGCACATTTCAAGCTTATCCCCATGTTCGTGACAAGTCTGTGAGCGGCGCTAAAGAACAAAAGTGTGGTATACATTGAAAGTGGTCCAACTTGAGCAGTCCTGAAGTAGATTCGTGAAGTACAAGGGTCTACCTAGATGTGCCATTGTCAGGATACCTATCGCCCCCCCCCCAAAAAAAAAGAACGAGGCAAGGCATCAGTTGATTTAAGAAAACTGATTGAAGACCATGACGACAGGAGGCAGTTAACAGGCGACATATCCTAGTAGGGTAGGATGCGACAGGAACGAAGCAGGGCAAGAAAGGCAAGTGTGAAGGTCCCAGAAGGTCCAGGTGCCGAGACCAGGTGTAAAGGCAAAAGCATGAGTCTGGAAATCCAGGACAGTCACTGGTAGAGAAATCAATGTCTTCGTATTTGTCCAAATTCTTGTCGAAGTTTATTTCTGTCGATATACGAAAGAACCCTTGCGTCAATCAAAACTCTTGCGTTAGTTGCAGGATTCGAACCACCAGCAATCACTTGGCGAGGGTGCCGACTATTGGGCTGTTGCCGGCTTTGCTCAGGCTCCCCAGGGACGTCTTAAAGCTGGTGGTGCTTTTTGGAACTTATTCGACGGTTGGGTAGCCATCAAATATACATGGTGTATCACGAAACCGTTACAGTGCCAAAACTCGAGAGTAATGACGATAGCTTAATTCAGTAAAAAATTGACCGACAAATTCGTTATGTGGACAATCCGCCGCCGATCTGTTCAACTTTGTGGGGTCGCCCCAAGGGGGTTTTCAGGAGGGCAAAGGGGCGTTTCTAAGAAATTTCAAATGGGAAGGTATTTACTCAATTGGATGCAAGATTTTGCCTAATTCTCGCGTAATTTATTGTGCAAATTTTAAGAGCTTCAAAATAAGTTAAGTGACTAGTGTTGATGACTTTGCTGGGCCCCCCCCCCCCCCCCCCACCCACCCCTCCGCGGGGTAAAAAAACAAAAAGGACTACTACGGATCAGTTGCATTCTATGCAGGAATAGTTAAGACTACCACGAAACCTGTTGCACTGCCGTAATTAAATAATGGTGAACTTCGTAGGTTCGCCACAATGGGTTGGAACGTACACTGCAGCCTTCTCCCTATTGCTTATGTTAAATAAAGTACATAACAGAATTAGTCTTATTAAAAGAACCCAAACACGAAAGTTGATGAACTCGCCAAAACAAGGGGGGAGGGGCGAGTTGGTATGTTCCCTGGCTACGTATCTCAACAGTCAGCTTTACTAGGTCATTATTTGAACCCTCCAGAGACCTTTTAAAATGATTTGGACTGGGATGAATTCGACTAGTATTACCCCTCTGTATCAACAGGTTGTACGTAAATATTAAAAAGCCTAATGTTAAAAAAAAAGAATTACATTTTCATTTTTTATCGAGGTATGGTAGTGTCAAGGATTTCATGTTACACATGTACTTAAACCTTTAATGTCTCTGCAGAAAATGTAGCTTGGCCATATTGAAATTGTCTATGGGTCGAACAAGCGTCAGTCTTTTCCTCCCCCCGAAGGTGGTGGGGGGGGGGAGAGGAAGGCGTCGGCAAACTCATCAACACTCGTTTATTAACATTATTTTGAAGCTCTTAAAATCTGCACAATAAATTACGCGAGAATTAGTAAAATCTTGCATCCAATTGAATGTGTAAAAAGATTTTCCACTCCATTGTTGCCTTTGTTTGGCTGCCCCCTCACTAGTTAATGTCAAAACAACTTCTGAAGGAAGTTTTTTGATAAGACCTTGTAAATGATGTATCACTTCCCCCCCCCCCCCACACCCCTTCACATTTGAAATTACTTAGAAACGCCCCTTTGCCCCCCTGAAAACCCCCTTGGGGCGCCCCCACAAAGTTGAACGGATTGGCGGTAGATTGCCCACATGCGGATTTATCAGTCAATTTTTTTTACTGGATTAAGCTATCTTCAATACTTCGAGTTATGGCACTAACGGGTTTCCTGATACACCCTGTACTGGACGTAGTTTAGTAAAGGGTTACTGAATGACCAATAAAGGGTTTAAATGATCTGTTAAAAAAAACCAACAAATCAAAACTATCCCTATATATGGAATAAATCATTAAAGATTTGCATAAAGAATTTATTATCTAGTTAAATACAGTGTTACGATTTCTTTTTTATACAATGAAGTCCTAATTAAAATATTGTAGCCAATTTTCACCAACCCCTTTCACATGCCAGCATGCTTTAAAGACGACTCTGGAAAATAAAAACAAAAATTAGTGTAGCCTTGTTACATGTCACGTATTTAAGAATTCTTTGCTTCAGAATGTCCTAGTTTACTTCTGAAAGAACCTAGCTCTAAAATGTTAAGCAACATCTATAAAAATATCATTCTAGAAAGCTGGAGTCAAAAATTGTAGAATGGATTCCTCCCACGTGGTTTTTATGTGGTCCGATCACTTTGGGAGCTGCATGCTTCAAATAGAGCGGTGACATTTGCCGCCATATTGACACCAGATTGGCACCAGATTGGCACCAGTATGGGTTTTGGAGGGCATAACTACAAGGCGCACTACATCAAAATGAAGGGAAAAGCGGATTTCTTAAGGCTTAAAAGAACGTTGTTTTCGCCAACAACAAAAATCGCGAGTTTTAGGTCTAAGAAATCACTCTTCACAGCATCGGCTTCAGTATGACGCCCTTCTGTTTCTCTCTGCAGTGCCCCTTGCAGCTAACCCATTAAGGCTCCAGCATAGAGTTGAATACAATAATACTACGTCGTGTCACTGCTCTATACTGTCTACAGCAGTAAGATTATAAAAGGTAAATGGGAAAGCCATGAGCGAAAGGAAAAACGCACAAACAACTTCCAAGACACCGCACATATGCACAAAACTCCGCTGCTGCGCAGTTTGGTACAGTGAGAACACAGAACACTTGATAGCGCTATATATATAACAGCGGTCCAAAGGCAAAAGAGTTAAAGAGTCCAACGAACTACACTATTACGTAGATGTTCATTTATGTAAACTTACTTTTTTCACCTTTGCGTTCAAAACATGTCCGTTCAACAGCAGTGACATCTTGAACGCAACTGAGGGATTGCGGGATCGAGCTAATCGATGCAGCGCGCAGAGGAGGTTGATTTTATGGTATTGTGAGCATGAGCGAAGCAAGTTTATCGACTGATTCTATAGATGGAACCATCAAGGTGACGTCGTTTCCTTCAGACACTACCGGAACGTTCTGTTGAGGTTTCTGTGCATTGAGGTACAGGTACCGAACCGTCTTCAGAAGCGTGTGTATGGTTCGTACACATGTGGGTCATTTTGGAAGAACCTCTTACGACTTCCCAGTCCATTCGTAGATCCCTGCCAAGTCATTTCTAGTGCACGATTTTGCCGATGGTTATTCAATTATTTACAGTGATTCGTTTCAAATTTAATGGCAGGTGGTGACAAGATTTCATGGACTGTTCATTACATTTTGAACATTACCCACTATTACAAGTTACTAAATTACGGAAATACCACTATACGTTACTGAAAATTGGATAACTATCATTTCAATAGATAACACTTACCACCCAAGTCAAATTAGGTCTGGGATCTCCACATCGGCTGTTCTTGGGCATCCAGTACATCTACATTCAGGACAGCCGCAAATCTTACACCTGCACGAGACCGATCCTATAAATACAAAAAGAAGAATGTTCCAACACGAGTTTTGTGAAGTGCACTTACTATGGAAAATTGATAACAGAACGGCCAACCCTTACAGATGTGTTTGTAGAAATGCAGCCATTTCTCCAAATCTCCACGTTGAAAAGAAAACTAGAGAAGTCCGGGATACTATTACCAGTGTTTGCACTTGGGGTGCTGAAACGTTTTGCTGCTCAAAACATTCCTTCCCCCCAGCTAAACCGAAATGCCTCGGCCCCAGCAACCAGTTGGGGTACTGACTGTTAAAGACTTGTACAAGTCAGGTACCCAAGCGTACAGATGAAACGTGTCACGCGAGGCCGGCTACAAACCAAATACGACATTTGTCTCACAAAACATTGAGCTTTCGCATCTGGAGGAGAGACCCCTCCTCCCTCCTAGCCTTCTGTAGAAAAGAGATTCGTCTTGTGAGACTCCTAAAGACGCATCGCGACAATGTCTCATCCGGTGCTCACCCAACTCATTGCTACGGTTGTGGAGACTTCTGCAGCTAGGTGTGACACAGGTTTCGACAAAGCGTCGTGTCAAGCGACCAAATGTCGCATTCGCTGTGCCCAGCTTGACATTGCAGACGAGACGGATACGCTATGGGTGGCCGCACACCAAATTAGACGGTTAAAGACTTCTCACGACAAGACATTGTCGTAACCTGTCTCAAGCGTGCTGTAGAGTCTCCAAAACCATAGCAATGATCTGAGCACCACACACCGGATGCGACGTTGTCACGAACGAGACATCTTTAGGCGTCTCATGACAAAGCGAAGCTCCTGGTTACGTGGGACGCGGTCTTTCCACCCGATGCAACGTCTCGCGACGTTTAGTCCTTCGACATTTTGTCGACTTTGGTGTGCAATTAAGCGATTGTGCATCAAGATGTCCAGTGTTACAGTCCCAAGGTCCTACATTGGTAAAACTGGGAGTTGTAAGAACAAATCGAGGGAATCACTACAACAGCCAGGCTGTAAGTGACTGCAAGAATGGCATTAAAAATAAGTTGTCCAAAACCCACATCGTACAAGTGTATAGGGAGATCAAGTACTGAAACGTTTCTGCCCAAGGAACAAATTTGAGGGTGGGAATACGCACAGCAAGATCAAGGTTGTTAGATTATGTGAAACCTGTAAATAGTCTACCATAGTAAATCGTACCATCACAAGCTTAAATTATGCTATTTTTTTGTATTCAGAGGGTATACCTATAGGATTTTAGCCAGTGCTCTGTAGAAAGAGCTCGTTGCACTATCAGACCAACATTCCCCAAAAAAATCAACTTCTGGGCGTAAGGCACCATTAGGCAGCTAGACTGCACGACCAGTGTTCGTGGCAGATAAAAAGATTCCAACTTCACTGCGACCACTTAGCAGTTAGGTACCGTCAGCATTTTCCTCATGGGGGTGGGGGTCTCCTCAAGTAACTTTGTCAAGATCACAATGTAACAATGGTAATGTTTGCACAGGTAATGAAAGATTTGATGTAACGGAATTTGAAACGGTTACCTTCACAATTGCACGAGTCCTGGACTTCATTTTTGACGGCCTGAGCAGTCCCGTTTGGAGCATTGGCTTGTACATCAGAAATTGTACAACTGCACGCCAAGCATTCGCATTTAGCACAAGTGCTTGTTCCTGAAAAAAGGTTTGGTTTGGGTTAAATTAACTACATTAAAGACTACATATTCATTTAAGGGTCATACATACATAAGTTGAGTCTTTAAGGAGTGCTTTCACCAAGCAA
>JAHWFP010087541.1:0-31609 GCA_023313725.1 Lithobius niger | reverse complement strand
ATTTTTTTTGTGAATATTCGAGTATGTTCTTTCCCTATTCGTCCGACCCTTAGTGTACCCACCTAAATCTGTTATTGACTGTGAGAAATATTAATTTTATTTAAAAAATACCGTAGCTGTTTTTACTCTGAAAGCTCATATCGAAAAAATGTCAGTCCTGAATTTAACGCACAATTTCAGAATACAGGAATCTCACCAGATTCTTGCGAATTTTCAACAGACAGTATTCGTCCGTCTTCGTCAGGCACTAAGAGAATTTGTAGAGGTTGTAACTACATCATTTTGGACATCGTATTCGAAACCGGCGCTCGGCGTGGCCCACTGCATGCGTCGGGCCTACTGGATGCTTCTGGCTCACTGGATTTTCTACTACATGCAGCAGGTCTCGGCTTGAGAGTCTCGCTGAAAAATCTTTTCTCAGTAGAAACCTGATTCCTGGATTAGAAGCACCCTGTGTATTCATTAGAGTAGTTCCATTTTTTACATGGTGCTGAATGGCCTAGTCCTCTTAAATGACGATCATATGGGACGTTGGATATTAGCAGTGTTGACGTTTTGCTCCAGCCAATCTCATGCTTCGTCTTCATGTGATGGGAAATGTGTATCCCAAATACATGTGAAGGAGTGTACAGAGTCCCATGTGATGAGTGCAGAGCTGTTTACATTGGAGAAAAGCTATGACTATTTGGTACAAATAGTCAAATAATTATGGCATTAATACCACTGACCAAACTTTTTAAAGTGCTAAAATTGCTGAAAATTAGTTTTGCAGGGTTCCGAGGGACTTAAAGCACCCCTCCTCTTTTTAGACCTCTTAGCTGACTTTTTTTTGTTTGCCCCTCATAAGCAATAGTCCTGGATGCGCCACCGAGTCTTTGTAACTGCTGTTTTTTGATTGGGGATCCAAATTGTTGTCAACAGGCCGCCGACGTCTTAGTTACGCCTCTGTCGGGATACTCCCAGTCACATTGTTGCTCACATATAAATTACATGTACACTTTTTTTTTTCCATCTCATGTTTTATTTTCATCAAAACATCGTACAAATATCCCAAAAGCAAACCCACTTACAGAATATTACAACTAACAGTCATTCTTCAAATGGTACATAGTTGATGGATTTTTTTTTACGCTAAGTTGGTCAATTGAGCAAGATGGAAAAATTTGGAACTAAGATCTTAATAAAAATAAGCTATAAATATGTTACAAAGATTTCAGGTATAGTACAAAAACATTGTCTATTGAGTGTTTTTAATGCACAAATATTTTTTATGACTCCGTGTATCTCCAGCTTCTTCCTCGATACTTCCCACCACAACGGAATGAAATGCAGCAAGCATTTGCACTGTACATAGAGTCAGACTGTAAAGTCACTGCTGTCGTAAGGGAGCTAAGTGCAAACTCCTCATTATATCTCCGGGTATATTTTAAGTAAATTGATTGTACAACTTTTACAGATTAGACTCATCAAACATTTACGGAAATACACAGAAATGCTACAAGTGGGGGCCATTTACATTCGAAATCTACTGAAAATGGTTGAAAATGGCCGAATGACAGATTGCTGGTAGAACCCATGCATGGATTAAAACGCATTAATAAAATCGTAACACCAACATAATTCGTTATTTTTTTCTATTCATGTGATATTCAATCAGCACCTCTCCCACGTTGCACTTTAAATTAATAAATTGCCAACATTTACTTGTAGTTTCTCAACTAAACATGATGATACAACTAAACAGCTGAATACAAATTAATAATGCTCTACAAATGTTTTTCCTGAGATAGTTGGAAAGAAAAAACTGCCTGCGTAATCTTGACGAGTTATAAAACAACGGGTCGTGACAATTCTCTCTGTGCGTCATCAGCAGTTGATTTAGAAATGCAATTATTTTTAAACTACGATTTTTTACAGAAACTTTTAACTGTACAAAGAATATTAATTAGTTCATCTCTAAACAACTGAAGGGGGGGGGGGGGGGGGCGGAATTGTTTTAACCTTTAAATGTGGCCCATAAATTTTACTCTGCATGTACGCACAGTAAAAAAAATACTGCACACTGAAGACGAGTTGTCAAAAGCACTTCCCCAAAAACAACATGCTTTATTTTTCAAATGGCTAAAGCATTTTGTAGTATACCACGCAATATTGTAAAAGCGGCGCTACAGTTCAAGTTGGAATCCTATCAAAACGCGTTTAAATTATTTGCTGCAAGTTTTACTACGAATGAAAATGAATTTACACATTTTTCTATTAATTCTGGTACGTTTAAAAGTAAACTAAGTCAAATGGTGAACACGGAAGTAAGGTGCAGATTTCATTGTAAAAGATATCGACCCCGTTCATGATGATAGCCTACTACCAAGATGTCAACTGCATATTAAGTTATGAAAAATGTTAAGTTAACTGTAGAGGGAACACATCGACACAACCAAGTTTTCTTCGCAGCAGATGCCGAAGACCCACATGGAATACGGAAAGGGGACAGTCATTTAAGGTTTTGATGGAAGGGATTTCCCTGCGTTCCATTATTGTTACGATAATGAATTAGATGTTTAAAGTAACACGATACGTTTTTTTATTTTTCAGTATGTGATTTTCTGCTTCATAATCTAATTCTAATTAGTAGTTCAAAATGGAAAAAATAAAATTGCATTACTGTAACAAAAATATTAGCTATCACTTCATAAACATTAGAAATGATTGTGTGGGGGGACCTGAATATTTTACACGAATGTATTTGACTGCAGTACTCATTTTGGTTTACAATAATTAGGATTCCTAGGTCATTACGTAGTTACCTAATTATGTCCTGCCGACGTTTCCACAAAGAAACTACAAATAAAACTTGTTGAGTACGTAAATTACGAAATAACGAAAATAAATCTGAATTGTGCATCAAGGAGGGTTGCATCGATCGAATTTTATGTTATGGATTTGTACTATCATCTGAACACAATGGAAATTCAACAAGTTTGACAAGTGCAGTTCCAAGTACATGCCATGGCACAGCACTGTGTGCATTC
Organism: Lithobius niger; assembly: GCA_023313725.1. Lineage (NCBI taxonomy): Eukaryota > Metazoa > Arthropoda > Chilopoda > Lithobiomorpha > Lithobiidae > Lithobius > Lithobius niger. The sequence goes on along the minus strand of JAHWFP010087541.1, from coordinate 28,580 downwards.
AATCTTGTAAAGATTCACGCATCAACTAATACTGAACTAAAGACCAACATTACTTCATGTTTGATTCGTCATCTGTAATTAATTCTTGACCCCAACAGCAGACGTCGACGTCAAGCACACTTTCCTTGCCTCGTCAACGCACGTGGCACTTTACGGAGTTTTAAAGGCAACAACAAGGGCACGAGTTACCATGCCAACCTTGTGTTCACAAGTTTGCAGAAAAGGACAGTTAAGATATGCCGATATAAAGCGTGTTTTTTTTGTTACTGCACATTTATATTTTTGTTTGCTACCAAGAATTTATTAATAAAGCTACTTGAGCTCAAAAGACCGTAATATATGTAGTATGCACCTGTGTTGTACCATAATTAACATCCCAGAAAATAGGCTAAATCTAAATTTGATGTATCAGAAAATAGTTTTTTTTTTAGAATGGCATTATGATGATGGGTAAAATTAGTAACTTTGTCTTAAAAGCCAGGTTTTTTTTAATGTGGTAACAATGCTCTATAATTGTGCCTTTAGAGTCACATAAGAAGTCAAGTCTCTTGCAGTATTAATAAATACTTGGTGAAAGTAACGTAGCAAACACATTTTTTCCAAGTATGAAGATGTAAGCATTTCTGATTTCAAGTGCAAAATTATACAAACAATTCGTTGGGTCAAGACACACATATGACAATGTCATGCAACAAATCACAAGAAAGAACACTGTTCACAATATTTTGGTGACAAAAGATTTTTTTTTTGAAGATTTACAGCAGAAAAGGTGTAACATCAGCGCACATGTGAATTGGCATGGTTTACAAAAACATTAAGAGAGCTAAAAAGCTGTAGCATGTATGTCAATGTTTATAATTACATTTTGTTTTAAGTAGGACACTCGCTGCGTGGTATTCAAACAACACATCTCAATAAATGGCGAGGAAAGCAAAAAAAGAAAAAAAAAGGCCTGTGATGACAGTAAAGCATCTGAAATTAGTTGAAAACCGATTAACACACTATTACCACGATTTCAAAATTACTGCTTTACGTGTTGCCGAACAGTATGCCACTTGCAAATCGCAAGTCGTCACCACATTGACGGAGCTTCGATTAATTTTATGTGGTAAATTTCTTGGATTTGAAATAGCCAGGAAAAAAGAATCTGAATTCATGAAAGATGAATACCGCATAATTCAGCATCCTGGCCATGTTATACCTTAGTTCATAAAAAGATAACTGCAGTCAAGTTAAAGATAATTCTGGTAAAATCTGAATTTAGTGTTTACTAGTGTAAATTGTGTGCCAACTTGTAGTTTAGAAAATGTTTAATCAGTCTAGATTTTGAAAACAGGAAGTACACAATCACACCTTCAATAACTTCAACCATCAAGTGCTGCATTGGACGTTAAGAACAAAACGGTATCGGCAAAAAAGAGTTTAGCAAAAGTCATTAAACAATTTTTATGCCAACATATACAGGAGACGGGGAAAAAAAACTTCACACTATTCGTGCTTGCTTGTTTACATAACCATCACGTATTAGATTCTTGCTTAACTTGTACAAATGAGTAATAAAACGCAGAGTTAACTGTGACTGGAGGCAGGGCAGCAAAATTGTGCGTCACACTATACACACAGTAGGTTACGTTTCGGTGCTTAAGTCACCATCGTTTTCAAGCAGGTTTAGGACTATAAAATAAATAAAGCATTCAACACTTTAGCAGCAGCCTCATCGAATGGGAACTGCTACACAATGTATATTTCCATGCATAGTTTTTTTTCAAGGTGAACGAAAATTTCAACGACTTTTCATCTTGGATTTCCTTTCACGTATAACCTCCCGGGACCCGAACTAACGTAAACATTTCGAGCATGGAAACACACATTTTGTATAGGTTCCCAACGTAGCTATCACTACCTTACTAAACAGTTGTGGTATAGTTTAAATTTGCTTGAAAAACCGAACGAACGTCAGTGCCGAAGTGTTGTTTTGCTGTGTGCATTGTTTGTTGTACCAGTTGGCTAACGCTCCTCTTATCTAACTTGTAAATTTACTTGAAAATAATGATTTTAAGAAATATTCAACTAAAATGTTGATTTCTAGTAAAATCAAAATTCCTGCTGAATAGCCAGCAGATACAACTTATTGGTAAAGTTGCCACATGTCGGCAACAAATTGTTATTTGACGATTTTTTTCTTCTGATGTTGGCAGTGACGTACTTCTTACCCTCTCTGTACAGTAAACATTGCAAGTAGACAAAAACATTATCAAATTAAAATACAGAAAAGAAATGTAGTTGAACTTCTTGTGTTCCACAAGGCATTGACTTTTGTACAGTAATGGGTTTTTATTTTCGTTCATTCGTCTATTACACCAATCTTGCTTCGAGCCGCTCAGTTTCTATGCGACTAATACTTGTCTTCTATCTGTGGTGGGTCTGTGGGAGTCGGAATAACGTACGATGAATTTCGCATGACAGGGCAGCCACACTTTTTTTTTTTTACAATAGTTCGTACAATCCCTCGTGTACTTGCACATTGTACTCCAAATGCAGATAACAGTACACTAAAATGCACGTTTGAAATCGCTAAAGGTGCTGCTTAAGCTCTGATGTTGCGCGTACATAAAATTTCAACGTAAAAAAGAAATTACAAATGAAAGAAAAACACAAACATTACATTGCTGGTGGGCTTGCTAATGCAACTCCATCAACGATTCTAAACTCAATTGTTTAGCAATTGTGTACTCCACATACTCACACATACATACAAGTACATACAAACATCTGAGCTCAATTCTGGCTAGCTCGTGAAAGTACTTCACCGAAGCAGTCCGCACTCTTCTGCACTCATAGGGCTTCTTTTTTTTTTTTGGATATGGGTGTATGCTGAGAGACGCCAGTTTATAAAACGCTGGATTTGTAACGATGCAGTAGGAGTTATTGCTAGGAACATTGAGCACAACGTTGAAGGGAAGCTAACACAATCGCGGTGGTATTGAAGAGACGATGCCCAAAGGCTGATCTGTTGCAACGAAATGATATTTTTTTTGTGTAGGAATTTATTAATTGGTTGTTGTGGTTGATGATCAAGAAGCATTCAAGTTGGTGCTTTTGGCGACTTAAAGGGGGAGGAACAAGCGGCTGCATGCACGTGTCCAACTTTGGTCATCTCAGCGGAATGATGTCACTCACAGAAGCGCGTGCAATTGTTACATACACGGCGCAGTCCAGACTGGGCCTCTTTCTTGGAAATGGGATCGAGGAATTCAAACATCGAAAAAGGCATAATGTTTTTAAGACTAATCGTTTCTTCCGTAAAAACGAAAACACATGAATCGGAATCATATTTCAAAACAACTTAATAATAATAATGATAATAATAACCAGACGAAGAAAATGTTATCGCAGCAGCGAGAGAAGAGACTTGGAACGACGACACATATACGGCAGAGCACAAGTTCGTGTCCGTTCCGTGCGGTGCAAGACGGCGGTACAGTGTGGCGTATTATTCTCTACGCCATATTCAGTCACACCGGCTGCTGCAGCGCACATGAGCAACACACACCAAAAGCTTCGAGAACTGTACAAACAATCAACGGCTGTGTCAATCAGTCAGTCAATCAGTCATTCTGGAGTGGTTGAACAATAAAAAGCACCAGTTCTTCGATTCGGACCACTGACCGGTCAATGGCGCGAGGCAGACTTGCTTATATAACAACTTAACACATTGCAGCGCGCGGCAGCGGAATGGAAACGCATCTTGGGGGCTGCCGTTTCAGTCACTTGGAGCTGGGGGTAAAACAGAGCAAAACGCTAGCCACGGCCAGCCAAACGCTCACCATAGTCCATTTTATAATTGGGGGCGTATTGAGTCCTGGTTGGCCGAGAAAAGCACTCCCTCCATGGAGCCACACAGGGAATTGCGGTAGGAATGGCTTCACTCCACGTTGTCGACTATCGACGGCACTGGCGCACGGGGTCCGTCTCTTGGGAGGGGAACGGCCGCAGCACACAGATATAACGGTGGCGAACCACGCAATGTGGTTGGGCTACTAACCGTGAGATAAACAAAGGCTCAGACCAAGCTTGACTTGGGTTCAAACCTGCAACGCAACAAAGAAGGGTTTTAATCTCCGTTTATAATACCGTTAGGTACACCTAAGATGGCTAAGAGCTCTTGATAATTGATTGTTGAAAACAGATTGTTACGCACAATTTCAGAATCAAAATACTGTACCAGTATAAGAGCTATAGGGCTAAGAGCTATAACATTTTATAATTTGCTTTGTCAGTAAAACTTTGCTACTAATGGAAACAAGAACGGAGCAAATTGTACACTCCCAATGCATCAGCTTTAATAGCTTAAGTAACTCTGCAGTGACCACGTCTTGATTACCTGCCAATCTTCCTCCTCCCACTGTCATGCCTCCGACTCCCCCACCATGACGGAGTGGACGTGCTCCAGTTTGTAGCCCAGCTTGTTCTTCTTAGAGAACTCGTCTTCTTCTAGTGTCTGACTTAGCTGGTCATTGTACTTGACGGCATAGCTATACAATTCGTACAGGGCACACGTTGTGTTGAACTCATTGGTATGCATCTAGAAGTACAAATTTTCCAAGTTCATTTACTACGCAATACTAATAAAAAAAAAATTAAAAAAACTCAGTCGTCACATCCTGTGGAATAAAGCCAGTTAACTAGAATCAATAAATGTCTTTGACTTTGCTACACACAAAAATGAAGCAACGAAAGAGTAAGCGACAACGCAGAGATTCAAATCGGAAAATCAAATTGGAAGATTAAGCAGCAGACGAATCTTTTTAACAGGTTACAAAACTACTTAGTTTGCAGAAACTGATTAAATTTCTATGTATCCTTTACTACATTTGACCAATCATATCAACTGCTTCAGAATCTACATAATATGGTCTTGTCACTAGCTTTTTCTAGTTTCTACAGGAACCTTTTAACTGCCGGTCTACATTTATTGGCTGCACTTACAAAACTCAGTACAAAATATACTGTTACTTTTATAGGCCAACACAAAATAATGCAACACATAGTAAAAGCTATTAATAATTTGACTTTGCTTATGGCTACTTCTTGCTAGGCAGGTCTGTTGGTCTTTTTTATTTAGCTGGGAGTGCCCGTTAATCTCCTCACACACGAAAAAATTCATATATATTACTGTATTTGGTATGCTTACCCTTGACTCTTCGGCAAGCATGGCATTCATATCTTGATCACTGATAGCTGGCATCACCTTGATATCGTGGTAATACCTGCACAAATAAAAAATAAACAGTAAACCCACTTTTCATGAAAATTATGCAATGGTACGATGAATTTTTTGTTTCATGTGTAAATCCAAGTTTTACAATCAATTCGGTACCAACATTACATGTAGTAAGATTTTATCTACACTGCAGTGTAACGTTGTGCTGAACATGTGTTGCAGAAGTGACATTTGCCGACCACAACCTCGTCAGCAAAACTCGGTAGCCGGTCAAAATGAAAAAAAGTTGTCGGCAGTGACGACGTCAGGACTGAATTGTTTGGGTGCCGACAGAGGGCACATCTGAATACAGAGTGGGCCAAGGAATTTTTTTCAAGGCGGCCGCATTAGGCACTCTTATTCTGCTTAATTCAACCTGTACGTAACATAAGCTTCAGTGCAGTTCATTTTTGTTGGAAAATGTCCCATAAACACAGAAAATAAATAAGGCTACACATACATTGCAAAATAAATAAATACATTATTTAATTAAAATAAAATAAAGAAATTAAAGCTCAGTTTATTCATTTGATTTAAAGTTTAGCCTGCAAATTTATTTTATTATTTCATTTTCTGGTGGTAACTTGAATGTTGGGGGGGGGGTCTGGAGAAAGAAAGACGCCATAAAATATTTGGGGGTCATGCTCCACCCTGGCCCACCTCTAGCGTCGTCGCTGGTTGTCGGCCACGTGTCGATCATGAAAACCAATTTCTGATAGCCTGTGTGAAATACCAAAAAGTATAAATGCATCAGCAAATGCGTCACACTAGTGGAATAACTTGAATCCAAGTTTAGCTGAGCCAAAACAGAAAAGTCAAGTTCGAGCCACGTTCAAGTTTTTGGTGAACAGTTATTTTGCAAATGTCTTTTCAATTAAGTTGCTGCTTAACTGACCGAGCGGTCAATGTTTCCAGTTTTAAGGTTATAATTTAACAACGGTTTGAGCTAATGACTTTTAATCAACAGCACTGGTAAAATTTGGTATATAGGAATGCCAAATCAGTAAAAAAAATTGGCGAAGTTAATTGCGTTTTCACTAAGGCTATACCGAACCGAACATGGCCGAACAGAGGGTGTTCGGTTCGGTTCGGTGTTCGGTTTTGAAACGCAAAATACCAAACCGAACATATTTTCACTTCCAATCGACGGATTTTGATGTTTGAATACACCATTTTGAAGGTTTTTTCGCCAGCTTTCTGTTGGTCCAAACCACAAGTTCCTAGCTCTAACCGTTCAGAAGTTACAAGGGAAAATGTGAAAGTAGTGGAGATTTTTTTATGTTTAAACAGAGTTTCAACATTTATGGACTTAAAAGTCCATGTGAAAATACCTACATTTGTTAATAAACTTGTGCTTTGATGAATCTTTGTGAAGCGAGTTCGTTTACATTTTAGTTTAAAATAGATTGGCTTGGTACATTTTTATTCGGTTCGGAAGTATTCGGTGTTCGGCTTATTTAAGGTTTGTTCGGTTCGGTTCGGCTGACATATTCTCGTTCGGTACAGCCTTAGTTTTCACTGATTCAAGTTTTTCGAGTATGGATCACATCCATACTCGAAAAACTCGAAGTCAACGAGCTGAGTTCGAGTATAAGTTGCATACTTGGCTAGGTTCAAATTTTTCAAGTACCGTATTGCACAATCCTACATCAACTGTTACAATTCAGTTACAATCATTTAAAGTTGTGAATTACCGTATTACAGCTTTGCTGGTGCGCATTATCGACTCTTAACATTGTACCGGCAAGGAGTTTGGCAAAATTAGTTCACGTAAGATTGTTCGATATACCAGTCATTTTTAAAATGATCAGCATTACTGTACTGCATTGTATTTGAATTGCACAGGCTGAATTAAAATTCCAAAAATCAGTAAATGATGATAACAGTGGTTGATCGAAAACATGAAAAAAGTAACATTTACACCACCTGTCACGTTGAAAACACTTGAATTTTCTGGGACATCCGTTCCCGTTCTTCCAAAGCAAAAGACGCGGCAGCTTCAAACTGTCATCTCGAGCACTGTTCGCAATCTAAAGAGGGTGGTTTCGATTGTCAACAGTGCTCGGGAAGACAGTTTGAAGCAATTGCATCTTTTGCTTCGGAAGATGGGGAACGGTTATCCCTAAACATTTAAGTGTTTTCAAGAAAACGGTAGTTTTCAAAGTGACAGGTGGTGAAGTGTGACTTTTTTTCCTTTACACTGAATTAAAAGTTTCTCTTCCACCTCCACCTCCCCCACCCCAAAACAACTTTGCTGTGGAATAGTCATAGAGTCCACATCTATGTAAATATGCACTGATGTTTAGGCTAACTAGACAGAAAAAAATTATTTCAGTCGGATAAATAAAGTAACGAGTTCCTTCAACTTGAACAGCAAACATTTCCTGTAAAAATGGTTTGTAGAAAGTGGTTTTGTACGGGATAAAATAAACTGTAACAAACACTGTTGGTCATCGCACGCAAATCTATTTAACACTTAGCTTTTAATTAGTTAAACTGGTGTTTTTTTTTTTTTTTTTTTGGCTAGGTAGCTTTTTGTCCACAATTTGTGCGTTAAACTTTAATAACAATCACAAAATGCTTGCTAACAGGCAGAAACACTACCCTTACCTTTCCACCCATTCCTTGTAGACAGGGATGTCCTTGGCATACAGGAGCTTGCTGCTAGGCGAGTCCTTGCCGAGGCGGTGGTCCGACGTGGAACAGCTGTCCATAAACGTTTGCGCCACGACCGACAGGCACGAGTCCACAATATTGGACTTGTAGATGTCGAACACAAAGTTGGGGTTCTTGATGAGGTTCACCCAGAACCTCAGTGGAAGGCTGAAATAAAGATTTTTTAAAAATTATTGATATAGTTTTCAACAGTGACACTTGCAGTGGATCTTGACTGCACAGCTTTATGAAGACAGCACTGTACGTCTGGCAACAAGTTGTTTACACAATATAGTATTCTTTCCGCTAGTTTAAATGAAAAGACAATGACCATAGACCTATCTACCCATGGTATGACGAATAAAAGGTAACTGTGTCATTTTAGCACACATAGGCTCTTGAAAACTAGTTGAACACACAGGTCCCTTACAAGGATCGTAGCTGCTTGTAGTTGGCTTGTCTGCACATTGCACAATCGTAACTCAATCACGTACTGGAACATTCAAAAGCCCTTCTTCCATAAACCACAAAATAACCGGCCCAACTAAATGCACACTACAATGTGCACACTACAGTGGAACTTAACAAGTGGGCAATGATGTGTTAATGGTATTTTTTCAAGCAGGATTTAAAATGACTGCCAGATTATTTTGAACACATACTGCACTTTGAAATAAGGTTAAAACTTACATATTTACCACAATAAATACAGATGCAACCCTATTCACGTTGCCTTTTGGACTTATGTGTCAGACTGCCAGAGCGGGGAATCGAATCCACAATGTTTGAAACCAAAGGCCGAGGTCCTACCACTAAGTCATGCTGGTTGTGTCAGTAAGGATCAGCGGTCGGACCTCAGCCTTTGGTTTCAAAGGTCGTGGGTTCGATTTCCCGCTCAGGCAGTCTGACATATAAGTCCAAAAGGCAACGTGAATAGGTTTGCACCTGTATTTATTCAACTCTTGTTGAGTCTCCAGCTTTCTGTCTTTAATATTTACTGCAAACTAAGACACCTTCGAATCTACGGTGCACCTTATTTTATGAAATAGAATGTAAATTGTGGCAAGATAATTTTTTTTTTTTTATCTAAGATGGAAACTGATAAATAATGAAGGGAGCAAAGCCTTACATACAAAGTGCAGTTGTGTGGATTTGAGTGTTTGTTGTTTTGTGCCCTTTTTGGACTTATTTTTTTAGTTTTTGGCAATGACTTGACATTAGCCCCATTCCAAAAGCTATCGAAAACACAATTAAAATTAATTTGAACATCAAATTGGTTAATTTTTGCCAAATTTATGAAATAAATCACATTCCCGAAAGCAAGAATTTATACGGTTGGGGAGGAGAATTTGTGACTGAGACCCCTTCTGAAACGTCCTAGATCCATTCCAATTAGTTCCGTCTGAGTTTATAGAGGGCGCCACGAGTTTTATGTGGGAATTTCTACTCAGTTTTCAGCCTAAAGTTAAACTGAACTAAATGAAACTAGCTAGTATTTAATCATTATTTAGTTTAGCTTAGCTGTAATTTAGTTTATTTTCGATTTGGGCTGAAAAATGAGCAAAAATTACCAGATGGAGCGTGTGGCACCCTCTGAAAACTCTGATAGAACTAACTGGAATGGATCTAGGGCGTTTCAATAGTGACTTTTTCGAGTTACAAATTCTCCTCCCCAACCCTATAAATTCTTGCCGAAAGTAAGGTGCACCACTTATGTATGACTTCAATTTACAAAAAAAATACCCTTTATATTCAAGCAAATGTGGTAAGTTGTGACTGGAACGAGTATAGGATATTGGGTTCTGGCAGCAATACATGATTACCAACCAGTATTAAGCTTCGAAAGCAGTCAACACACTGAGGTTTCATTTATGTATTCGAATTATCCCGTCACCAGGTGGTTTGTCTAGCAGTTTACGGACTGTTGAAACATCGCTGCTCAACACTGAAGTGTATTATTTGGCAAACAACATCGGAACTGTGAATCTTTCCCATCATCCAACAAGGAAAATTGGAAACAAAGCCAACAGCGAAAACATACACTGTATGTTTTTCGCTGTTGGCTTTGTTTCCAATTTTCCTTAGTATTTTTTCCAGCGATTTATGTCTATTTATTTCATCATCCAACAAGACATCAATAGTAAGTAAGTAAAGGGTTTATTGCACATAAAAAACGAAACAATACAAAGAAAATAAAAACAAACACTCTTTATCAATCCCAGGTACAGGTAAAAATAAGTACAGTAGAACCTCGATTACCCGAACCCCGTTTATCCAAACACCCTGATTATCCGAACTTCCATTCTTGCAAAATATTTAAAAATTTGCTGTTTTTCAAAGAAGGCATAAGCATTAACACTGCATGATTTACGTTCCTAGAGTCACTTCACGCACATTTTTCTGTTCAGTCGTCTAATACAATCAAGCATACTTCACGAATAGTAAAAACTGAGTAAAGAAAAACGTTTTCCTCTGTTATTTTGCATGTAAATTGGATTATCAGAATTTTTGATTATCCGAACACCCTTTGGTGCCAATTTGTTCGGATAAGCGAGGTTCTACTGTATACTATACAAAAATAAACATATCAAGGTTGCTCTCAGCACACATGTATGAGGAGGTGGGGTTGAAAATCAAGTTAAATTACTTAACAGCAGCTCTTCTAAATTGGTTTTAAAGAAATGAAGGGATGATAATTGCTTTAAGTGCTCAGGTAAGATATCCCATTGGCGCATGGCCCTGTACTATAATTACGCCGCACGATTTAGTTCTGTGGTATGCCACATGAAGCCTTCCTGCTGTCCAGGTTTCACAATTACAGAAATTATAGTTGTATAATTGATAGTTGTTTGTACGGTGTAAGAATTTTCAAGGTTTGGTAGGAACGCACGAATTCCACTGATTGGTCTCTGGGCAAGAGAAAGCATTCTGAAGCATTTTTCATAATTCTCAGTGAAACTGTACAAACGTGACATTAGCATTGACTTGATACTCCAACAGCTTCTAAGAAACAAGTTTGCACGCAGTATTCTGTAAACAGTTGGCTAACTGGAAGCCTAATTTTCTCCCCGGAAAAACGTTTGCGCCGTGCCTGAAAGCCGTCTACCGCTGTTGGTGTTCAGGGTTTGAAATGCCCAACAATGTCAAAATGACACAATCAATCAACAGATGATGATGTGATCGTAATAATTATTGTAGGTACCGAACAAAGGATTTGACAATGGCGAGGCACACTCCTAGGGATGGCATAGGCAGGGAATTTGTGAAAGGAACAAAAATTCCTCCCAGTTTGATGTCATGTGTGGCTCAGTTTTACATCACTTCACACGCATGTAAATGTTGCCAGGGCATATGTTTTGCCTCGTCCTTCATGAGAAACTGTTGAATTACAACCACTCTAACCTACGCAGATGTTGCAAAACCTACTTCGCGCAGGATACTCGAATATAGTGAGAAGCTATGCTTTTTAATTTCCATTGTTACTTACTCTCCATATGCAACATTAACACTCCAGGTTGTGAAATGCATTACTTAAGACTAGATACTTGCACTGTTCTACATAATCTATGAAATCTCCTGGCTGAGTTAGTACAGATATAGGCATTAGAACACAAAATTGAACTCGGTATGACATAGAATTGATGTCGACTCACCTATTGCTCTTCCATGTATGGACCACCTCCGGGTCAGTGATGCCGTGCTGCAAGGCCTGGTCATCAAGGAAGTCAAACATATATTTGATGGCGAGAGGGAGGGCACTTCCCCGGTGTGCCGTACTAAAGATAGTCTCAAATAGGTCGTCCACAAACTTTTGTAGTGTACCCTACAAAGAGTAACATAAATATGTTTTTAATGTTTCATTCAAAATCATGAGATTTAGACAAAAACCACACAGGCTCACTCAACGTAAATAAACACACTTGCACAACCCATTTACGTTGTCCATTGGTCTTTAATGTTCGACCACCTAAGCGGAGAAGTGAACCGTTGAGCAGTCGGATTAAACTGAGTGGATAATTGTCATACATCAGTACGGCTGAGTGGGTCGAGTAGGGTTGACTTTATCCTTTGATCTCCAAAGGTCAAAGGTTCAATTCTCTGCTCAGCCAGTCTGACATACAAGTCTAAAAGGCTAATGCACCTGTATTCATTTATCACTACACTTAATTTCCAGAACCTAAAACTAAAACTTCCAAGTCTTACGAAAATGTTCCACAGGTCAGGAACTTGCAGAAACGAATGCTTACCTTTGTTGCTAGTAACCTGGTGAGATAAATCTCTGAGACCATCTTGTTTCCACGCTCTCCTTCCTTCGGTGCATCATTGTCGTGGTGCTTTACCTACGTGAAAAATGCAAATAGTGAGTACCGGTAATAAGTTTTGCAAAACTAAAAACACAAGTTAGTTCGTAAAAAAGGTTTGTGTCGCTTACCAGATGCCAGTACTTGTAACCCGTTTCAGGATCGTGATTAAGAGGCGACGTGGCCCGACTCAGGGGTGGACTAGCAGACGAGAATTTGCTAAAGTTGAGGGTCTCTGTAATGAAGTAATAAGTACGTGTGAATTTCTGTAGTCAGATACACGCACCAGAAGTTTTAAGACTTTCGTTTGATGAGTTATAAAAGATGCAATCGCATATCTCCTGAATAGTATTACAATTCAGTTTGAAAATATTATTGGGATGTTTTAACAGTCCTTCTTCGTAACGACAGATTTGCACAACCACGTCGCTGATTTGAGCTGTAAACTCAGCTGAAATTAGCAACATTCTTACGTTGTGGTGCTACATGCCAGTAGCAGGGTTTGTGCTGGTTATGATATAACAAAATCCCATTACATTTCCAAAATTTTTTAATAGATTTTGTTTTCACAACAAGGCTTGAAATATTGTATGATTAAAAGCATTCTTTACCTGTGGCAAAAATATTCTATTTTGTGGTAGTGGCACAAACATTACCACAACGAATAGTTTTTAATAAGTAAGAACCCCCCCCGGAAAAGGAGGTGGCGCGGGGGGGGGTTTGATGTGAAAAAAAAGATACAATCAGGTGTCGATCCACGCAAAAGTGAAAGTGACATCAGGTGACATCATTTTGACACTATGTGTACACTATAAATCATTTCGATGCCAGACTGTGGAATAAAAAAATTTCTTCGTCAAGAGATTGGTATGTTGCCAGAGAAAAAAAAGATATTTAATTTATGTAATAAGTTATTCTTTAAGTGCTAATGGCTTCATTTTTAAGAGATTCATTTTTTTATAGTATTGCTTCCTGTCTTGCTGACAGCAAGAATAATTACTTATGGCATAAAAGACATGTGTGTCTCTCTGACAAGGTTCAGAAAGATAGTCAAGTGGTGGGGGGAGAGGCTTTATGGAGTGTCGACAGCTAGAGACAAACGTCGAGTCTATATATTAAACAACGTCGAGTCTATATCTTATCATATGTCTATACCTAAATTGTCTATACCTGGCAAGAAAATTAAATTTTTCAATCCGACCATTAACCTGAATAAAACAGCATAAAACATCAGTTTTCACCCCCCTACTCACCCTCTTCTAATGGGATGGTGGAATGCATGAACCTCATGATAAAGGGTCTTGTTGTAATATATTGCTAATATTTTGAAGAGGGTACTTTAATATATTTTGTTTGGGCTTGCATAAGTGATATATTTCCTGCAGGTTTTATTTCGAGCTGTATGCTGAATAAAGAGGTTATTGTCGGTACTATTACTATTATCATTATTATTGTTGTTGTTATTAATGTTAGTCACTATGTGTATTAAGTAAATGTTCGTTTTTTCCGAAGCTCTATTAGTCATGTTAGCTGCATGCATTTTGGTATATTCTCTACAAAATAGGACCAAAAAGTAATAATTTGTATGCTTGCAACTTTAGTTCAAAACCAATCTATATTCTTACCATATTTATGAGACTTCTCTGACTTTTCTGATAATATTGATAAATTGTACATTGAAGACTGTTTTGGAACTAATGTTAGTTGAGCTCCTTCTTGAACCTGAAATTGAAAAATACAAAATCAGTTACCACTTTTAATTACCACACCAGCCAACATATCAATACAAGAATTAAAAAAAATTGCAAGGAAACTCATAAGATAATCCAACAGTTTGAGGGACAACTAAAATACAAAGGCGCACAGAAGTTTGACATTCGATGCACAGTCTTTAATTCCATGCTGTCCTTGGCTTCGTTCAGTCTTTTGCTCAATGCAATCCTTAGTTTCGATGCAATCTTTAGATGAATGCAGTCCACACAGTCTTTAGTTAAATGTATGCCTTAGTTTCCATGTATTCTTTACTCAGACAAGTCCTTAGTTTCGATGCAGTCTTCAGCTTCCATCCATTCTTTAGTCCGATACGTCTTCCACTCCAGGCTATCTGAATTTCACTTAGTCTTAGCCCGGAAAAGGCTTTAGCTCTCTATAGTGCTTAACTCAAGCACTATCAATCTCTAGTTCTGTGTAGTCCTTGTCTTCGATGCAGTCTTTAGCTCCCAGATGGTTTTAACTCCAAGCAGACTTTAGCGTCACTCAGCTCTTTGCTCCAAGCAGCTTTTAGCTGCAGTCCTTAGCTTTGATGCAGTTTTTAGTTCCAAGCAATCTTAGCTCTGAGCATCTTTAGCTTACATTTTAGCGCCGCGTAGCCTTTAACTCCATGCAGAAACGTCACTGTAGATATAAGAGATCACAAAAACGGAAACTTTCTGGACACTAAAGACCTAAGTTCAATTTCCAAACTCATGATAAAAATTAATTTTTTTTGCCAACACTGCTGCTCAGTAGTCTGTTCCAGTTCTACAATCGACAAAACTGGCACTTTTGTGTTCCCCATTTATTTTCCTTTACTGCCGTTTGCATTGATTTATAGATACTAAAACACTAACTAAAAGTAATCTAACTGTGTTAAAAGGAGTTTGTTCTTAAAAGTTACCTTAAAGTGAGCCAGTGTGTTTAGTTTCTTCCACTCTCCTTCTGTTTTAGTTGTGTTGTCCTCATCTGAGAGAATTAGACGGCCTGTCATCCCCGTCCTCCACTCTGTAACAAAGATAATCATGTATTTAAGAGACAGAGCAATTGGGATCGCTTATTATGGTATCGCTATTCTGCCAAAGATATAAATCGCCATCTGAGGGAGACCGAAACTTGTAGACATGCAGTAGCTCGTCTGAGGAAAGGGAACCTACACTTCGACTGAAAAGCCTGTTGTTTGAAGGCACAGTCTAAAAACAACTTACCGTGTTAGATTCTTGGACAGCCTATAAAGTCAACAGTGTACTGCAAAGCAACTACTTATCCCCGATACAGAAATAGATTTCTCATGCTTCTACGCAAAAGATGCTTACTGGATTGGTATGACATGCCTGCCCAATTGCAACACTAAATGGATATCTTTCTACGCAACCTTGATGTAAATAAAAATTGACAACTGACCCGTTTATATTTCTGTTCCCAGTTAAGAAACAAATTTAAACATAAACAATATTACATTTCCAGAAAGTGGTTGAAAGATACGAGTGGGACTGCTTTCACTGAGGTTTTAAAAAAAAATTAAAACAGTTTTGTACTACTGAAAATCAGTCGGTCAAAAACATAACTTTACGTACCACAGAAAACAAAGGAACTACCATAATGCTCGATTTGAAGGTGCTTTTGAATATGAGAAGGAGGCCGATTTAAGAAAATTATTTGGATTTATTGTTCGACCGATGGCTGGATGTTGCCATGGGCCGATGTTGATGGAAGAGAAATCCATCAGCCGATTACTGATTCTAGAGATATTAATTACATAACATTAACCTTTACAGTTTGGGTATTTAAAATTCAGATATTTTCTTTACACTTTTTTTTTACATTTTTACTTTTACGTTTGACACGTTTTTTTTTAAACATTTTCTACTGATTTTTATTACATTGGATTCGTCTTTTTCCTGTCATCCACTTTCATTTTTTGTCCGTTGTTACACTTGGCACAATATAAAACTGAACGAAAGCAAAGAGAAAAGGAGAAAAACAAAAAAAAATACAGGATTAAACCAATGTAAAAAAAAAATATATTCCTAAATCTATAAGACTTCAATGAAAAAGTTTAATGGTAAAGCTAAAGTTTTATTAATTAGCAAATGACATTTGTTGAACTTCATGAAACGTATTTTGTTGAATGTTGGAATAATTTATATTTTGGAAATAATCTTTTCCCTTCAGTTTTTTATAAGTTTGCAAGAAATTTACGCTCGTTTCAACCATAAAGTAGACTTTTTTCCAGGAAAAGTAAACTACCACTTTAAAACTGCTTTAATCCAGATATCTTTAATAATAAACAAAAGTAACTGACTGCATGCTGTACATTGACTAGAGCCGATGTAAATTTTAAAACAGCCTTATTGTGTCATCAGCTGTGCACTCCTGGTTCTGTTATGCACTAGAGAAAAGAGCAAGGAGCACCATGCAGCTAGTGGTGAACAGCGAACATCGTAACGGTGATGTAGTTATCTGTTCCCAATTGGCTTTGAACGTTAAAAATTTAGTGCGTAATATGCAGCATTAACACAAAAAACGGAATTATCCGCAACGGGATGACACTAATATCAAACACATTTGGTCGTTCTAATACCATTACTTCGAGCAAATGCTTTATTTAGAGTAAAATCTATCGTCCAAACCATTGGCAAATACACAAATCTATAGGCTGATGGCGATGGGTGAAATTAAACAAACCATCGGTGCCAATGCAGC
This sequence comes from Lithobius niger, assembly GCA_023313725.1. Taxonomy (NCBI): domain Eukaryota; kingdom Metazoa; phylum Arthropoda; class Chilopoda; order Lithobiomorpha; family Lithobiidae; genus Lithobius; species Lithobius niger. The sequence goes on along the minus strand of JAHWFP010087541.1, from coordinate 11,903 downwards.
GGTCGAACACTACTTGGATTCTAGTCTAAATAGCTGTCCACTTTGAATGAAAATTTTGCATAGAATGACAATAAGCTGGCAGAAATAAAATTACAGCAGCAGCGGCACAATGAGGCAGATAAGGCTGCTGGGCTTGCTTTATGCATCAACATTAAGAATTACAAATCAAGTAAAAAGATTAACTACATTCCTGTTGTTGGACGATCGTTCCAATAGTGAGAAGTTCATTCTAATAGTGGGAAGATCATTAACCTTACAACTTGATTATAAGAAGCAGTAGGTATTTTAGGCAACATTGTAAAAGAAAAATGTCATCTTAGAATCGATCATTTACTGTATGTAGAATATTTAATGAACTCACCAAGATCGAGGTCGTCCTTGGACGGCCGCTGTGAGAAGGAGGTGGCCTTGTAAATGGAATCAAGGGCTTTCTCCTTCACTTGAGAGATTGTGTCGCAGTCAAGAACTTTGACGGGCAGATCCATGCTGTCACTATGTGGATCCAGGCCAGACACGTAGCTCGTCTGCGGTGATATTGACACATATACAGTCTGAAAATACAAACAAATTAGTAAACGTCCAGCAAAATAATAAAGGTAATTTACGGCTGTGGAGCAAAATTAGGAATTACAGAAATATTAGAAAATCCTAAATCCATTAATTTAAAAGCTATTGCGGAAACATGTGCAATTGCATTTAATCTGGCTTCTGTGTTCTAGCCTGAAATAAAGGCACTTCAGTGGCGCACTTAGCAATTTTTTTGGGAGGGGCCAACAGATTTAATTTGGATGAGAACTTAAGTTTGGGGGGACTAAAAAGTGTCGAAAGTGACATGAGGACCACTTGTGGAAGAAGTCTACGAGCTAATTCCTTTTCAGCAACTTTCAATAAACTCATTACAAAAATTTAGTTGTAGCAAATTCCTTGTTTACTCAATGTGACTTTTTGGACTTTTTTTAGGGGAAGGGAGAACTGGGCTGATCTGTGTTGCTCTGCAACGCTGTTTTACAGATACAACAATTTACAAAGACTAAGGAATGAATAAAACGTTATTTAGTGATTGAGTAAAAACAAGGATCTACAAATCAGCAATAATAGTTTGCTCGAACTTGTACTTGTACGGATATTTCACGCATCGCCAATTACTGACAAATTGTATAGATCAATGCCATACAAGTGGCATTCAAAACAGCTGAAATAAATGTAAAATAGCTCGACAACAATGTTAAGCTGCTTGAAGAATGGACAAATATTCTTTATGAAGCTAAAGTATAGGTAGGTGGTATGCCAGGCAGTACTAACTGATTGTTGCCGTAATATTTTGGGATAACTTATTTTAGACAATAAAAAGGGAGTACTTACCATACACTTGTACTCAATGGATTGTCTAATTAGCTTCTCTTCGCTGAGGGAGTATCTCGCTTCCGATGTAATGGCGTCTACTGGACCCTTATCTACTTGCTGTTTGATTGCTCGATATAGCATGAAGAGTGGCTCACCAGCACACTCCTTTAGGAATTTATACAGAAGGAAGGTGAACCAGGCTGACTGCATCTTTTCGGCTACAGATTCCGTTCTAAAAAATAGAATTCGAAATAAGTTAAAAATGAATAAACATAATGCGTAAGTTTTGTAACATTGACATTGATTCCATACACATATGAAGAATTTGGAACTCCCTCAATTGTGTTTCTCTGTTTATTAACCAACTATATGAAATTGTAATGGGGCAAGAAGTTCCTTATGCAAGATGGACTCAGGAGGAGATTTCATCTTAATTACTGCTTATAGAAACTACGCTAAGAAAATGCTGCCACGTTCCAATAAACTTAAGGGACACCCGGCCTGCCTTATAACAGCCATGCGCTGATCGCCATCCGCATATATACCATCGCAAAGGTCAACAGAGATAGTACTGCGTTCCTCGCAGCAAAGAACGCGTTGGCATAGCGCCGAACAGACGAACCAGGATGAACGCATTAATTGTGTCGTCACAAACTGGAATGATTCTTGTATTTTGACATCACAATTTATAATTTTCTAGGCTAGTGTCTTATAATTTTGCTTCGGCGATCTATTGGAATAATTAATTTTAATTTTTACTACATTAGTCTTTTAGAATTTTGATCTCATAGCAATTATTAGAAAATTAGTACATGCACAACATCATGGTTATTGTAAGCGCGCAAAGGATCATATACTGCAGGACGCAGTAAATATAGTTAATTATTATTCAACAGAAAATCTCCTAGACGCCACATTTTAAAAAGGATTTTTACCAGGCGATTAACTAACGGTAAGGAAATAGACCTTTGGGGCCATACTTGAGAAAAATAGCACTGGGAGGACTGTCCTTTTAACATGTACTGCCCAGCAGTGTTCATAATCGCCTATTCCTAGGTCAACAGCATACTGAGTGTTACTTTTTATACAACAATATTACTGGCTGGAAATAGTAAACCAATTTTATGCTGTTGCTGTAGGATCTAACAGGTATGTTTACATTATTATATTACAACTTTTGTTACTTGCAACCCATCATGACTTTATGTGTGTTGCATGTGAAATAGAAAATGGCTGGCTACTTACCTCCTCATGAGCAACTTCGGATGAGATTTTCCTTCGATGCACTTTTCGATAAGTTCAGCCAAGAGTGTTTTTAAGATACTGCAAATAAATTATAAAAATTAAAACAAGACATTCATTGTTAACATTATACAGCTAATAAAGTTTACAAACAGATGATAAAAAAGTCCACGTTTCAATGCTGAAAAATGGGGAATTTTCGACTGTTTTTACTAACAGTCTTCCTCAGGCGATAGTCTGAAAAATTGACCGTCCAGACCATCGCCTGAGGAAAACTTGGCAAAAACAGTAAAATATTTGCCAGTTTTCAGCATTGGACGTTTTGGTTGGGCGTAAGTTGTAATTTTATCATGAACAACAACCAAAGTAAAACGGCCGAATTATCGGTTTTTGCAATTTACAAACACATTTTGTCAATCTCGTTTCCTGCCTCCAGTTCCTGGCTGTGCTCGTAAACAAGCTAATTTGCGATTGTGTACATATTCCCAAAAAATATGCGAAAAGTCGCATTATGGACAATCACCCATACCTGCAAATAATTACACAAAACTAACCCGTAATCGAGCCTGTCAGCACGCGTATCAATAACATACTGAGCTTCCATGCACCAAATTACAGCCGTTTCCATCTTGTGGTTTTATGAGACACCCAGGCAGTAAAATGGCAAAACATTCTGCTTTTGTAGGTTTGCTAGTTTTGTCTACTCTCAGGCAACTCTACTCTCTGTTTGCTTCCCATGCTGGTTTAGTTCTGAGCACCAACTAAATTTGGACATAATCTCGGACATTATTATTTTTACTTCAGGTAGAGTCTGTCGTATTTAGGGGCTGAGCTACATCCCCCAACCACTTCCACAAAGGGCTATCACCGCCACAATTCATTCTGTCACAGGACTTTTACATCACTGTAAAATGGTTTTGAACAGTGAGCTGTGTATAAACGGACTATACACGCAGGTCACACAAACTTCAGTAAGTTTAGAACGGTCAAGAAAAAGAAGGGTGAGCTCTGCAATCTGCAGGGCAATAATTATATTCTGATGTATTGCCACCGAAATTGTGTTTGTGGTTTCCTTCCCGTCGAGTATGCGACTACTGATTTTTCGCCAAAACCAAAAATCTGTATACAAAGATGATATACAGAAGAAAGAGCTGGATAAGATCATAGTTGGGTCAGTGGAAGAGAGTGGAACTCCTCTATTGATGTGAGGCACTAGGACTTCCAGTTACGGCACCGTTCATGAATTTCTAATAAGCCTCCTCTGCAGTGGATAAGCAATCTCTTGTACAATATCATAATTCTTAAGACAAAACAAGCACCATTTTGAAACTTACTCCGTGCAGTACTCCATCTTTCCTTGAAGTGTGACCATAATAAGCGATGCTACATTGACCCTGTAAACATACAACCCAAAAATGTAAGAAAATAGAAATCTAAAAGGCTTAAATTTTCACCACATTAAATCCCAAAATAGGGCTTACCGATCTCGCATGGAGAAGTAGCGATTGGACTCAAGGGTGCGAATAAATAGAAGAAGGAATGTCTTGTTCATTATCAACTGGCCAAACTGTTTCAGTCCTTTCTCCATTTGCAAACGGCGATGGGTATCGATCTGGGAAAAAAAAAACATTGTAAACATTTTAATAGTGAATTCACACCCAGCTGCTGGTGAACATCAAGACTAGCAACCCCCCCCCCCATACACAAAAAAGCACATTTTGTATATATATATATATATATATATATATTTATAAGATGTTGGCTTAGCTTTTCATTCTCATTAGTTTACAAATGGGAATAAAATTTCCCAGAAATATATTTACCGGTTTTGTACATCCTCAGAACCCTCATAACCCGAAGTGCAGCTGGGTGGATCAGAATTTTTAAATGTCAAGTAATATTTGACACCACTGTAGTGCGGTTAGCAATCACGGCACCATGAATGATGTAGGTCTATTTTATTAGTTGAAATTATAAATGAACATGATTGAGTTGGATGAAAGAATCCCGCGTTTTCTTCCATTCAGGTTTCTTCCATTCCCGGTACTCCATGGCTGACTGCTTTTTTTTGTGTTGTACATTGTTCTTGTTTCTCTTTTTTAATTTCCTTGTGCTAACAAAAGCTGCCCCAATGTTCCGGCGAGCAAATAAATAAATAAATAAATACTCTGTTTTGCAGTTGTCTCATCGAGATGCATCTTCTTCTGGAACGTTGGTGCGAAGTAAAAAAACAAACTTCTTTTTCTGTACGCTTCCGAAACCCTTACAGCTTATGTGGGATTTACTTCCGACAGAAATAAAAAAAGAAGGAGCACAAATAAAATTAAAAAACATAAAAAGACTGAAAAACATCCAGTACATGTTTTCCTCCTGTTTCGTTTTTAACAACTGTTATAGCACTGACCAAGGCCGTGGTAAAATGTTAGTGGTACTTGTAGGCAAACATTACTGTCAGCAAAAAGAAAGAGAATAGCCTACTGAGTAATACATGGCTTGGTCAATCCCGATGATCTTTATCGATATTTGCAGTAACGGTAGAAATCGGCTTCGGTAGATAAAACCCAGATAGATCGGTAATAACCCAAATCGAAGACATTTTCACTTCTTATCGACCGAATTTGACATTTCAATACACCATTTTGAAAATGTTTTGCCAACGGTCGAAACCCCAAGCAGTTGTCTCTTACTGTTTCGAGGTTACAAGGAAAAATGTTATATTTTACTGGGGGGGCTTTTGGGTTTTAAAATGATTTTAGTGTATGCAATATTTTAAAACCAATATTAAAAAAAAAACGTGCCTTTAGGCCTATGCTTTATTTATGCAATGATTTCAAAAGTAATTTTTTTTATAAAGACATACTTCAGTATTACAGTTCTTGGTTAATTGGGAACTGGAACCGGTTATCGGAAATTTTATCGTTAATCGGGATTTGATATTGGCCAGTTTTGTTTAATGATCGGCTTGGCACGAAAAAAGCTGATCGGCCCACCCTTACTAATAAATAAACAAAATGCCTTTTCCCGTCATACACGCTTTAGTAGAAACTACAAAGCATACGCTTGTGATTTTCAAATACTCACGTCCAGATCCCTTAAGACAGGATGATCATCGATATTTGGAAAAAGAATTTTCATGGCGTAAATGCGATAGTCCAAGATTGGAATGCCTCCAGATGTCAGATCACTGGTGAGATCTGTCATTTCTGTTTGTAGTTCTGCAAAAGCTATGGAAAACAAAACAATAAAAAAAATAAGTACAGTTGTTCATAGATAGACGTATTTGTCGCAATCACACAACTTTAAATAGCAACGGCGATTTGGTAAATGGCCGAGCTCATAGAGATTAAAAGAAAATTCCGTTGGGTTATATTTAAGAATACAGTAGCACAGCCAAATAATAATTTTCTCAAAGCTTTCTGATTGGCTTATAACACTGCCACAATTTCAGTCCATTACATAGCAACAAATAAAAACACAAGAGTTAAACTATGGAAATCATGTGATTTGACATTCTGCTCGACAAAGAGAGCATGCACAGAAAATCTTTACTAACTCGCAGTCGCCTGTAAAGTTTCTTGGCACACGCTCTGTCTGTATGGCAGTACACCAAAACATGCGATTTCCTGAGTAGTTTAACTCGATGTAATTAATTGTTTTCCATATGGTAGATTTAAAAGGAAGGCACAATGTTCAAATCAAACCACAAGCTTTGAAAAATTATTTTTTGAGGCGAGATATCAATATTTGCCACTTTTTTAGTGCGTAATGGATGTGTGAAAAGTAAAATGACTTTTACAAGTAATAAATGTAAAAGGAATTCCTCTTTGCTGAGTGAATGGCAAAGCTAGATGGGAGTTGATTTTTATGGGTTCTTACATCTAAATAAAAATGAAGACTTGTAAAGTGTGTCATTTACTAACCTTCTTTGCATTCAGCTGCGACACGTAGCTCCAGCACATCCATTTGCTCTTGCATGTTCTTGAGGACACGATTGCTCTCTGTCGATTTGCGACGATAAGCAATAAGGATAGCAATGACGATGATAAGCAATATTCCACCACCAACTATCACACCGATGATGACGGAGCGTGGAAGGCCACGGTCTTGCTGCAATGGCAACTCGTAACTCAAGTAGCCAATTTTGTACCTTAATTTTCCGCCAACAATCACCTGAAAGAATATATAAAACAATTAAACCTGAACAAGCGTAAAATTTGCTGTGCTGATAGTATTGACGGGCTGGGCTAGGTGACATAGCGTAATAACCGTACTAAACTATATTAAAGTAAAGCCAAACCCTCCCATCTTAAATTTCAGTATCGTTAATTAAGATATTTAACATGTGAGAGGTATAAAAAGCACTCAGGCTTTATAGTTATTACGTAGTAATGTATCTAAATCGTCATTCTAGCAGACGAATTCTTCGTTCGTGCAGTCAACACATCCAAGTCTCGTTTGCGTGACGTCACATTTCATCACCCTTTGGCGCATGCGCCCCAACAAGCTCAGGCAAGATCATGCTCGGCTCCTCCATGAGCTCCTCGGCTCTCACATTCTTCAGCACAGCAGCACAGATTCTTTTCAAAGGAAGCGCGTGCCCCGTAACTGCTTCTCCCTCCCCACGAGCAAGAAGTGGGCACGGTCAATCGCTTAACTGCTCAGCATTTAGCGTTGGGTGGATTACCGCGTAGCGGAACGAACTTTCCCCAGTCTTTGTAGGGATAATAGACACGGTAGCGTACGTTCTTGAATACTTTAATTCAATAAATCACGCAGAGATTGAGTTTTGGTTCGCGCTGCTATGGTCAGAGTGCACCAGTCTCGCAGCCGCCATGTTAGAAGCGCGACCCGGCACGCACGCGCTAGTATGCTACGATGACGTCATTCCTCCTAGGTCCAGTTGACGCAGGGTGATGAAGTGTGACGTCAGTACCACGCAAGGAAATCGCGTTTGCTCTCGCACAGTGGAAACATCAAACTTAGATCCTAAATTAACTTTTGCGTAATTAATACGAATGTTGGAAACTTCGCCGAAATTGCATCTTTTTTTTTTTTGTACTTAACTAACAATAAAGAAATTTAAGATGGAAGGGTTTAGTTTTCCTTTAAAGTGGCACTATCACCGATTGAAAATCGTATCATTCGTATGAAAATACCGTGGCACCATCTAGAGGCAGTAACATTGATAACCTTTAAATATTGCTCCCAGGTGCACGATGACGTACCAAATTTTCCCTCAATAATTAAGGTGGCTTGTGGCTTGTCTGTTTCGTTAAAAGAAACGGCGTTGTGCATTTTTTCGCTTGATGCAAGAAAGTGTTAAATAGTACTAGATAGCGCTAGATGTAGCCAGATTCTGCAGACTTCCAATCGGTGAAAATGCCCCTTTAAAGTCATTTTAGAGCAGCGAGTTTGCCATAATTGGATAATATAAAAAAATCTTAAATTATTCATATGGTGCTAACATCCTATTGTTGCAGTCCCTGCCACAAGGATAAGAATAAATCGAGACAATGACTATCTCCATTCAACCTTTGGTATAATTTCTGTCTTACGATACATTTAAAGACCAATGATTTTAGTTGATATGCAGGTACAGCATAAGCAGAAACGACGTAAAGGAGACTCGTAGGGCTCGATGGATTGTTCATGATAATATCATCGCATGTTACGTGTCTCGTTCCGGGTCGTGACCCCATTTGGACAATTGTTGACCGACTGGTCGTAGCCATTTTTAGGGATATTCCACTATACGTTTTAAACTAAAAAGAATAGTTGCTAAAAATGTCATTCGTGCTGCGATTAATCCAGGCACGTGGCATCTCAGCATAGATAATGGAAAAAAAAATCAACATTTTCCCACCAATAATGGAAAATATAGTTCAGACACCGTTAATCCTATTGAATTTTCGGAGAAGAAATGTTCTGTTCTTTAGAAATGTCTTTCAAAATGTAGCAAATGATTTCCTCACATGGTTGTTACCAGGGCCGGATTTAAGCTCTTGCCACCTGTAGGCCTAACCATAATGCCGCTCTTCAATGCCACCAAAACTTTCCCTCCCCCAGACTCTTACAGAATGTTTAATTTGACCCCCCCCCCTCCAACCAGCACCGTTCAATTGCGATCCATAAAAGTCTGGTAGGGCAAAAATAAAGTATACTTGAGCAAAGTAATTAAAAGTAACTTATTTCCGTTGCCCTTTGAACTTAGATTAAGAAAGTTTAGGGATTTTCTACCTAGGGCCTTGTCCCTTTCTTCTCTTGTTTCAACCTGGGTTTTTTTTTGTACTGAGCGCCGATTAGTTCCACTCGCTCTTGACTACGACGATGATCAAGGCACGACAACCAACCCAACCCAAAGTGGCCACGCAATGAAAAGTTCGTAAATAACATAACTACGGTTTAAAGAAAAAGTTAGTACATCTTATTCATGTACCGTATAGCACCGATTCTGCACTCAGTCAGTACTGATACAACGTTGAGTTGATGGAGAAAAATTGTTGAATTGGCGTACCCTGAACAACTCGCAGATATTTGAAAAAAATGACCCATTGTCAACCGCAAAATCGGTCTGCATGCTACTGTACCGTTACTGTTGTGGAAAGCATCATTGATGCGTATTGTAAACCATAACAACAATTTATTTGTACCGTAATCCTTGACAGGATCAGTATCAGTACTTGTGACTACCTAAATGTAAGCACAGATAAAAAAAAAATTTTGGGCGTATTTATTGAAGTATCATACTCCACTAAATTTCAAATCAACTGTCAAATTGGAGAAGGCTCCAGGACCACCCCACCCACCAAAAATACCTATATCCTATCAATTCAAAATATGGTCAAGTAAAAAAAAGGTTAAGGGCAATGAACAATTATAATCCCCCCTCCTCCATAATTCATAACATTTCCAAACGAATGGTTTAAAACCACCCCCAATCATCAATCTTTCTGGCCCACTACCAACACAGAAAAAGGCTTAGATTAAGTGAGTAACTTTCCATTTCAGATTCTTGAATTTCCATGAATTAAATTTTAAAAATAACTATCTATGATTGGCGGCTCCTAAATCTCATTCAGACACTTTTGAAACTAGCTTCAACTCAAAGTTGCTTGGACAATAAACGATGGCAAAGGAAAAACGGATGTTGACAAATGGATCTTAAAGTTGCTAACTGAAAGGTGCACCTACTACCAGTAATTTGCAGGCTAGAGTTTGACAACTATAAATACTCAATAAGAGTAAATATATATTGTTACACTAACAAAGTAACTCTTTAAAAACAATTTAATATTATATTTACAATATAATATACCGGGCTATTATCGGTTTCTTTTTCCCGGTTGTCAGCATTTAGAGCACCCTACCGATATCTGCTAGAGCCAAGCAAGCATAGCACAGCACCGCAGTGAATAATTAAAACTTTCATTTTTGTGTCTTAAATTAATTATAATTTTTATAATTTTATAAATACAATGAATTTTGAAAAATTTTTTAAGATTATCAACCCCCAGCATCACCATGCTGGATTTTTGATTTGCACATTTTTACTGCTGACCGGTGATGACCATTGTTCCTGAGCTCCAAAACATAGTATTCTTGCAATGGATGGTGCAGTCAAGTTACGCTACTAACGTTTTACAGTCATCCGAATTATTTAAATAACTAAAGGTAAATAAGATAGTAAATAAAAGTACTTTAAGTACTTGAATAAAGGTTTATGTATTTGAATAAATAAATAACAGAAGCACATCGTTAAGAATTAACCAAATTTTGGTCGGTGCTAGTAACTGGATATGTTGGCACCTGTACCGGTGCCGCTAGTACCGGCCGGTACTCAGCTCCGGTCGATCCCTAAAACCAGTTTCGCGACCTTGTGACTAGGGATGAATGAAGTGACAGAGCATGGACAATCCAATGTCCTACTAACGTGTACACATTCATAGGCTCCTGGTATAAGTAATCTTAATCTATAAATTCTTGTCCAGACTCAGTTCATTATCAAATTTGTATTCACTGCCACCATCATAACAAAATTCTTACTGCAAACAGTTCGATGAGAATGAATTTTCCTTTCTGAAGTGACCAGCATTTTAATGCTCACATATCTTCAATTTATAGATTTAGTCATTTTATCAATTAGCATTTCTTCAAACCAACCCACTGTAAAATTAATCTTGCGTTTTCAATGCGGAGCAGACATAATACCAGTAATCAAATATTAGTTTCCCCCACTTCGGTGTTGCACCAAGAAATAGAGTTTCAATTTCTGCAAAAAAATCTCCGTCTTACCACAACTTCAGGAATGTTGCCAGTATCTGGATAACCATCAAAACCCCTGGCTGGTGGTTGAGTTGTTGGGGGACGGCAAGTGAGTTGGGACCGTGACAGAGACGTTACATTGCAGTAACTGGTCCCAATTTCGACAACAACGTCTTGTTCCTTGCAGGCACGATCCAGATTTTCACCCTATACACAAAAATGAATTATATTATTAATACTTGACACAAAAGATGAATTTAATAAAATAAAACGAAATCTTAGGGTATATAATGTTACAAGTTCGTCTCTAAGTTTTCATGTTGCTCCACATCTGCAACTGAGTTTTGCAGGTGATTCTTTCCCTCCTTTACGCCCATAACTACCTGTCTACGCCAACGAAATACATGGGTTTAACAGATTTCTCACTATCGACAATGAGTGATATGACAACCGCTGACGACAGCCCACGTATGCAAAACAATTGTCCCCAAAAAAAAGAACAGCAATTTTGATATTTTTTTCATGAGTAACAATTGTATGTGATTACTTTTTTTTACATTGTTTAAAAAGAATGACGCTGGTTTCGAGAACCAATGTTCTCTCAGTTTTAACGCAGCACCAAAAGTCCAAACCTCACACTAAAAACTCCTACGAATTTTTGGCAATTGCTACTAATTGGCACACTCACGCAACACCAGTTTGTTTACGTTCCAACAAATTCTCAAATTCAAATTTGCTTCCTCTCTTCCACAGTGGGCCGTAAGTCAGCTCGTTGTGTCGGTTAGCGCTGCTCACATCCCGTGCAGGTTCTTCTACAATGCTTTCTCCTTCAGGAGATGGAAAAAGAGAGAAACTTCCTCCAGCTTGCTTCTAGTCTTCCTTGCAAAACAGGTGGTACTAAGAAAAACTAGAAGCAAGCTGGAGGGAGTTTCTCGCGTTTCTATCGCCTGAAGCAATGCTTTCTCCTTCAGGAAATGGAAAAGAGTGAAACTTCCTACACTTGCTTCCAGTTTTCCTTGAAAAACAGGTGGTACTAAGAAAAACTAGAAGCAAGC
>JAHWFP010087540.1:0-14249 GCA_023313725.1 Lithobius niger | reverse complement strand
GGAGGGCAACAAATGGAACAACTTTTCAAAACCTTCAGCAGCATTTTTCTTTTGAATTTTGAGAATGTAAATTTTGGGCCTACATTGACAATTTGAAATACTTATGACATTTATTATCACACATTAAATCACTAAAAACAAGTTTGGGCTGTGAAATGGGGGAGGTGTATGTCTCTGGTACATGGTTGTACCGGAGACTGGATAAAAAAGAGCACTAGCAGGGTACGAAGGCAAAAAGTGACTCCAAAAAGATCCGCGTTCCTGAATATGTGTGAAAATTTTGGATTCATCTTGAAGGACAATGTTAAAAAAAAGGATGTTTTCTGAACCTGTAACAACTCGATTGAGTCGTACTAAGATGGAGGAGCACATTGATGCTGTGCTTCGGGAAATTGGAGTTCAACGCAGGTGTGGAGTGCGTTGCAGTGCAGCACCTTCCAGGGGAAACTGTCGCGTGTTTTGTGTTTTTAATAGCTCCTCTCAGTGTGCGCATGGACTTGTGGTTGGGCTTAAAATGCGCGTGGGGACGAGCCCTACCCTGACACCAAGTTTCACAATGCCGACACTTCTGGTTTGGAGTTAACAAGGACCGCGGTAGTCCGCGGTAGTCAGCATGAACTTCCATGTTAAACGTCAAACTTTGAACTCCTATAGTTTCGCCCAAAATTGACATACACCAACGAATTTCGGTATTTGGGGTCGTGTCGTAACTATTTCACCGCATTACAAATTTTAATGACAACAATTGAACCGTTCGGCGTCCACGGCATGGCCATTTCTTGTTGTTGTTGTTCTTGTTGTTCTTGTTGTTCTTGTTGTTGGGACTCTTTGCCCTCACCTGGAGACCAAACCACTGAACCGATTTTCAAGTTCTATAGCTTAAAACGTAGGTATGGACATCGCCTAATGCAACTACAATATTCTTGACACGGAAAGCCAAATGGGCTAAAACTTTGGCTCTCACCTACAGATAGAACCAATGAACCGATTTTCAATTTGTATAGCTTAAAATGTAGGTATTAACACCGACCAGGGCCTTTTGAACCCGATTTTGATGTGACTGCAGCATTCTCGTTGGCAGAGCAATTATTATAGCAGAGCACTGGGCAGAAATCTTTAATGTTGCTGTTGGGACTCTTTGTCCTCACCTGGAGATCGAACCACAGAACCGATTTTCACGTTCTATAGCTTAAAACGTAGGTATGGACATCGCCTAGGGTCTTTCGCAGGCTATTTTAATGCAACTGCAATATTCTTGACACGGAAAGCCAAATGGACTAAAACTTTTGCTCTCACCTAGAGACCGAACCACTGAACCGATTTTCAAGTTCTATAGCTTAAAACGTAGGTCTGGACAAGGCCTAAGGCCTTTCGCAGGCTATTTTAACGTATCTACAATATTCTTGACACGGAAAGCCAAATGGGCTAAAACTTTTGCACCCACCTAGAGATCGAACCAATGAACCGATTATTAATTTGTGTAGCTTAAAATGTAGGTATTAACACCGACCAGGGCCTTTTGAACCCGATTTTGATGTGACTGCAGTATTCTCGTCGGCAGAGCAATTATTATTGCAGAGCACTAGGCAGAAATCATTAATGTTGCTGTTGGGACTCTTTGTCCTCACCTGGAGATCGAACCACAGAACCGATTTTCAAGTTCTATAGCTTAAAACGTATGTATGGACAAGGCCTAGGGCCTTTCGCTTGCTATTTTAATGTAACTACATTATTCTTGACACGGAAAGCCAAATGGGTTAGAACTTTTGCTCTCACCTAGAGATCGAACCAATGAACCGATTTTCAATTTGTACAGCTCAAAATGTAGGTATTAACACCGATCAGGGCCTTTTGAACACGATTTTGATGTTACTGCAGTATTCGCATCGGCAGAGCACTTATTATTGTAGAGCACTGGGCAAAAATCATTAAGTAAAGTAACAAATTTTTGCAGAAATTTTGCAGAAAACATAAATTTGGTACACGAGTCTTTCTTAACAGTACAAATCGAACCATCCATGGACCCCAATGAAATACCCAAAGTGCCATCAGTGCCCCCCCCCTCCCGCCCCAGAACCTCCTCGTGATGCCTCCCAGGGGTTTGGGCAACAAATTCTTATAGATCAAGCTAAAAACATGAAATTGGGTGCAAAAGTCACTCTTAACAGCATAAAACGAATCAGCCATGGAAAAGACTCTTATAACAGTTATTTTAAGGTGATTACAGTATTCTTTTCTGTGTTATTCTTGCTAAAATAAGAAAAAAAATAAGGGATATTAGTATTAAAAAACGCTTAAGCGTATAAAATACGGATGTAAGCCTTAAAAAACTTATGCCCTAAAGGAACAGATATTAGAAAAAGACATGTAAGCCACAGCGTCGCACTAATACGTATAAAAGAAGCTCCCTCTTGTTTTTTGGGTCGCTGGAGATTCTTTTACACGTATTAGTACGACGCTGATGGCTTACATGTCTTTTTCTAATATCTGTTCCTTTAGGGCTTTAAGCTTTTTAAGGCTTACATCCGTATTTTATACGCTTAAGCGTTTTTTTTTTTTTTAATAATTACCAAATAATCACACGGCCGTACCAACACGGATCTTTGCGAGTCACTTTTGCCTTCCTACCCTGCTCGTCTTCAATCTGTTCGTGGGGCCAATTGGAGTGAACACTGAATATTGAGCTTGTGAGTTTAAACCCACAATAAAATGGGCCTACCTATCGGTACTTTCGTTTTTTTCCTTCCATGCTTAGTTTATTCTGGGGAGCAAGGGGGGGGGCTATCATTGTTTGGCACCGTGTATACATCACAAATATCCTTAAAATAAACGTTTTTGTTCTCTTTACGGATTTTTACAGCGTGTTGGATTTATTACTATTAAAACTGTCTGTAGTTGTGTGTTACATATACGAGTGTTTTTCACGCCTCGGTACCTATACATAGATAATACACAATATACAATACACACATACATTATTATGCATTACGAATGTATGTTACGTTTGTCTTTTACGCCTCGGTATGTATGCATGCCTATTACGTATAACTAATAATCTATTTGTATGCCATCCAGCCATCTGGTATCGTGGATACTGTCAAATAAATTTAAAGTGGTACAGAGTTGGGCAGCAAAAAGACAACACTTTGTTTTCAATTAAATTGTGTAGTAGCATCTGATGGATGGTTTTCGTTTGATGGACGTGTTGTCCATCAACCCGACTAAGTGGCCTGCATATTTTGTTTCCAAGCATCAAACACTTTACATAAAATGTTAGGGGTCACATTGCTCCATTCATCGTTCCAAACTTTTCAAAGCCCATTCAGTGTGGTGGAGTTACCGTTAGTGGAAGCCAAATCTCAATAAAACATGACAAGGTTCTAACTGACATTTTCAAAAAAAAAAACGACGTTTTGTTAAAATAAGGTTCTATGTAACCTATTCTACCATGCAAGATCGTGAGATAAACTTTTTATATAAGCCTAGTACGAAAAACCCAACATGCGAAAGTTCTATCTACAAACTGGAAAAAAAAAGTCAGCATAACAAGGTTCTATTAGACAGTCGACCACACGGAATTACATAGATTATTCCTCCAGTGAATGGGAGTGTGACCCGTCATCAATCTCGCATACCCAAGCAAGTTTCAGAATGGTTTCCCTCATCTTATAAAGCATGAATTTGGGGCCGATAGCCATGCAGCCGGGCTCCCTTAAATCATCATAACCAACAAAACATGAAGAGAACGATGCTACCTTTTTGGTTTTGAAAGCAGTGCAAGCGAATACCAGCCAGAATAATGATGAAATCACATCAGACACTGAATTTGAAGGGGATATTCAGGCATGAGCACTGGAAAAAAATCATTTAAACACTGCCTTAAAAAGGTGTACACTCTCAGTCCACCATGATTTACTTTTTAATTCTTTGAAAGTGCATGTCTTAAGTTTTTTTTTTTTTTAAGAAATAGCACGCTATGTTTAATTAAATCTTTTAAACACTGCTTTAAAATGGTGTACACTCGCAGTCACCATGATTTTACTTTTTAATTCTTAGAAAGTGTATGTCTTCTTAAGTTTTTTGCAGAACTAGTGTGCTATGTGTGGTACGCGCATGTTACTGTCGCACCGCTTTGCGAAACACGGCGTAGTAATACAATGCCAACTAAGATAGTAGCTGCGTTCCTCGCAACGATGAACGCAGCTACTATCTCAGTTGGCCTTGGGCGTAGTAGACGATACAGCATGAATGCAAAAATTATGTCTTCGCAAACGGGATCGATTTTCGTATTTTAACATTACACATAATTTTTTGGCCTAGTATCTTATAATTTTTCTTCGGCAATCTATTGGCATAAATAATTTTAATTTTTACTGTATTAGTCTTTCACATTTTTGTTCTCATGGTAATTATTAACAAACGATTAAAAACTATTACATGCACACACACAGATGAAACGTCATGGTTATTGTAATTGCGTGAAGGATCATATAACCGCAGGATGTAATTAAAATAGTTATCAATATTCAACAGAAAATTTCCTAGATGACACATTTAAAAACGGATTTTTAGCAATGGATTGACTAACGGGAAGTAAATAGACCTATGGGGCATTACTTGATGTGGAGGATCGAGAAAAATAGCATTGGGAGGAATGTACCTTTAAACACTGCTTCAAAAAGTTGTAAACTCTCAGTTCACTATAAATTTGCTTTTTAATTCTTTGAAAGTATACATCTTATTAAGTTTTTTTAATCTAAATAAAGTTCATAACATAGTTTTCAAGTTATTTCATTGATTCTTAATAGTTTCTCCATGTTGACTAATTAGATAGAACCATCAACCCATTGCTTGCCAACAATTTTTGAAAAAGTCAGAGTGCCAAGGTTCTATCCGAAAATGCACATTGTTACAACGGACAGTTTCCAGTTTCCCTGTATTACTCCATCATTATATGTACTAACAAACTAACTTTAGACCTAAAGTTTTAAGCAAGGCCACAAACGCATACAAACTTTGAGGTCGATTATCTCAGAATGAAGTATGTGTCAGTTAGAACCTTGTTATACTAAGGTCACGAAAAGCCAATGAAACTTATTTTGGGTGATTTATCCAGTATGTTCTCGTTACTGATGAAATTTTGTCTGTGTTTAGGTCCTGCAGAAACCGAGTCGTTCTGTTTGCAGTGTGGCTGGAATCCTTGATCATAACGGAGAGTAGCTTTTGAATGCTTGCCGACACTTCTACCTCAAGATATAGCTTAAGCACCTTGTCAGTATAATATTCTGCACTCGCCTTTGTTTTGCTTGGCACCTTATATAAGGGTAAAAGACCGTGCCCTCTCAAACCCCAAACAATCATGACTCCAATCGGCCAATTTTTTTTCACATTTTTAAGAATTTAGGCTTACCTCACAAGCCTAAAATATCGCCTATAGCCTCAGAGACGACGATTTATTCCCTTCATTTCTTATAATCCTACGTATAGTTAATAATAATAATATAATAATAACGGTTTTGCCCCATTTAGGAGGGAAGGATCCAGAAGGGGGGCATCCTCTGATACTGGTCCCACTAACGTGCAATGCGGCATCACAGATAAGATATTTTCAGAAAACTCGAGAGGTCAGTACAATTCAACTCCCGCCGAAAGACACTCAGAGATGGAGCAGAGACTGCAGCCTCGGAGAGGGAATTCCAAGGAGCTAAATTGACGACAGTCCAAGTTGCACTTGGGAACCCTCAGTTTCATAGTAATATCCGTAGTGCAGAAGTCAAAAAAATGCAAAAAAAGTTGCTTTACTTACTGCACCCAAGTGTTTTCAGTTGCTCACCAATGCATTTCAACAGAGATTTCAGTTCGGAAAAGATTTTCACAATAGCACACATTGTAAAGCTGCAGTGCAGCGCCATTGTTGCTAATGCAGACTGCTGTTGCGTGAAACTGACACTAGATGGTATCCTCAATACGTGTGCCTTGCCTTATTTACACGTGCTAACTACAAGACGTGCAGTTAACAGTCAAAGTCGTCTCAGTTTTGCGGCCTTGTACTTGACAAATGTTCCATTTTTTGCACTTCATTACCGATTAAAGTTTTATCTCACATAAAGGCCGGTTGCCACCAAATTAGCATTGCAGATCTACGCCTGCCCAGTTTTCTCTCGCAGGAAGCAAAGAAACGCACAAAGCAAAACTTTTAAACGCAACAAACAAGCCACGTGATTCCTTAATTATTGAGTAAAAATTTTGTACGCCCTCGTGCATCGGGAAACAACTTACAAAGATTAACGATACTGATGTCACTAGATGGCGCCACGGAAAAATATAAAGAAAATCCCCTGGCGCCATCTAGTGACACTAATATCATTAATCTTTACAGCTTTTTTCCAGGTGCACGAGGGTGTACCAAATTTTTACTCAATAATTAACGAATCACGTGGCTTGTTGGTTATTTTTAAAAGTTTTGGTTTGTGCATTCTTTTGCTTCCTGCGAGAGAGAACTCAATACACCTAGATGCTGCAAAGCTAATTTGGTGGCAACCGGCCTTTTAAGCTGTTGAATCCACTCATAATTAAAAGTGTAAGCAACGCTGGACAAATTTTCCAGTTTCAGCACCAAGAAAAAAAGATAAATCGTACCTAAGTTGCCGGATCCACTCAAAGTCATTTGGATTCTCCACATTTTGCTCCACCATGTTATCGACCACATCTCGAGCGTGAACTTCGATGACGATAAGGGCAGATAGCACCAAGCGCTCGTTGCGCTTCAAATCACCCCGCACCAGCGTGCGAAGATCATCAAGCTGGAAAACAAACATCACTTGTATTACTACTTGGTAAACCCTATAAACTTATCGTGCATGGCAAAAAAAGCATGTGTGACGTCAGTATAGAGCAGAAGTGACGTCATATTGCTACAAGAGAGATACTTGCAAGGGGCACTCGATTGAAATGGTGGGTTAAACAACGGCACTTCTAGTCAAGCCAGTGCTTTGAGAGTGGATTTCGTAAATAGGCTTAAAAAACCGTTGTTGTCTGTAATCTCTTATGCTGCGAGGTTTTAACCGGAAAATAAAGATTCCACTTGCTTATAAATGACTGCAACTGCCAACAAATCGACAAAAAACGCGCGTTTTAGACCGAAGAAATCCAGTCTAATAGCATTGGCTTCAATAAGACGCTCTCCTTTTCCCACACCAGTGCACCTTGCAGCTAAGCCAGTAACTGGCTCTACCATAGAGTTATATACAATAATACTACGTCGTGTCACTGCCCTATAGTAGCTGCGCAGTTAAATTAGTTGCATACTTTAAAACCAATTACAGTACTGCTCTAGCAGATTAACCAGGTTAACTAAGCCTTAGCTTAATCCACTGCATCCCAAAGGGAGAAGGAGGGTGTGAGGAGCGACTCCACATTAACATTTTTTTGTGGGCCGGGGGGGGGGGGGCCCGCCAAGAGCCAGACATATCAAGGTGCCAGTATAAAAAATACAGCTTCAATTCCAAGGTCATGAAATTATACTCCGGTAGTGCATAATACAGGACAAAATATAGAAAAAAGTCCTTCTCGACTCGAAAGAGTTGGCATGCACTCCTTTCTTTCAGTACAATACACCAGATGTCGCACCAAGTTAGTTAGGCAACAATCATCACAACAAACACCACATCAATTCAGTTGTCGAGGGTGTAAACCATTGTAGCGAGACGCCATAGCGTCAATGTCTAATATCCTGAAGAAGAGTTGGGCACATTCCAGGTAGTTGGATAAAAATAATAATGCGGTACAAACACTAAAATTGTGTTGAAATCAAAAGCAATGACCCACCTGACAAAAAGTAACTCGTGTAAGGATAATGACCGAAAACCGCGGGCATTCCTAAACAATGCCCGAGGACGTGCAGCGTCCCGAGGGCCATTGCTTAGGAATGCACAAGGTTTTCGGTCATTATCCGACTTAATGCCCATTACGGCGAAGAGCTCGTTCCCATTGTCGGCTATTAATGGCAGACGTTCTACGCTTTGAAAGAAGGTGGTATTGTTACGTTCTTGAAATAACGGGCCATTGTTTTGCATTATTGGTAAAGATTCGATATTAGTTGAACGTGTTGCGGGAAACTAAAATTCTTGGTAGGCTACTGGTGATCAAAATGCCTTATCGTATTCCGTGTTTGTGCTTTTCGATGTGCATGTTTGTGCGTTGCGTGGCAAAAATGAGGACAGAACTTTAACACAAAGACAACAAACTTTTGGCAGGTCAAATGAATATGGGCGAGAATACCTTGAATACCTATTAAACGTTTCAAAAATAAATCAACGTCGGTTAAAACATATAAAAAGAAAGAAGAAAACAAGCCGAACAGCTATGTGATCTAGGGACGAATTGGGTTGCTAGTTTGAATCCGGGTCATGCCACTCCAAAGGTGATTCACTGTACTACGTTAATTCTAGTGTATTATTTTTGCTGTTTGGCTTGTTTTCCTCTTTCCTTTATATAATCTACATGATTTGTGCTGATTTATTTAAAAGTGCAACCAAAGAGAGTCAAAGCATTTTCTCTTCCCGACAATCCTTTTCGTTGTCCATGGCAACGTGCACAGACTGTATCAAAATTATTGGCCCGAACATGCAAATAGTGAGGTTGTGTATTTTTGTCCCAAAAATAAATACAGTAATAACATTTTGTATTACAACAGCCACGTGGGTAAAAATGTTCCGGCCAACATCTTAAAAAATGTTGCAACGGATGCCAATTGCTAAGTTGGATGGCCAATTAAGCAATCACAACATTCGTGTCAGCAACAACTTTGTATCGACCCAACGTAGAAGAGCAGCTCATTGTGCAAACAACTGGCCACATTAACTTGAAATCCTTACAACAGTACAAGAAAAGTAGCCGTGGTATGCAAGCAAATATCATCGGTATTTTGAACGTCGTAGCAAATTATCAGGCCGGAGTGTTACAAATGAAAACCCGGTCAAACATTTGGTGATTAAAAACTGTAACCATTTTACAATCATTACGTAATCTTTTGTAAATGTAACGGCATTGTAATGTAGTGCTTTGCTATTTCAAACGTGTTTTTTGTTTTGTTTTGTTAAAATAAACTGTTTTTCAAACCCCGGGCATTCCCTAGGGAATGCTCGCACTTTTCCCGCCTTCAGATGAAAGTGCGGGCTTTCCCGGCAACAATGGGTTTTTACATTGTTGCGTATTGTTTCAGCTGGGCTTTCCTTCGCCGAAAAGGGCATTAAATGCAAAATCCATAACGTTGCAAATGTGTAACTAGCTACTAGCTAGCTAATTTTAGTCCGCTCATTCCCATGTTAATTTCCATAAGGTGATTATTCATCGATACCGAGATAACGGGATGGTTTCCGGCTAAGAAATTGAACGAACGGCTGCAGTACGATACGAACTGCGTACATTTTATGGTTTGGAGGCTAGGGGTGTAACGGGGATGGCGTGGGATTGCGCCTAAGTACGAAAATATTGTTCTAACCATTGTTAGTATTGTCGGCATCGTCTGCCATTGGTCGGCCACAGTTCGGACAATGACAACGTGTATATTGACGTGCGTGCCAACACACACACACACTAATGTAGCACGATAAATCTAAACAACGTTGCCAAAGAAATTGTATTCACGTCCAATTCACGAAAAATAAACCAACTGTAAAATCATAGTAAAATAAACAAAGCGAAAAACTGGTGAAGTGGCCACCAAGTTGAGAATGGTTCGGCCCTTCAAAGGAGTGATATCAACACACCAAAACTAACGAAATAAAACAAATTACAACAAAACTAAAACCAACCCAAAAAACCTATAAAGAGGAGACTGAGTTGAGAATGGTTTCGCCTTTAGGCAAAAGATAGTAGCAAAGTGTTGAAAACCAATTTCTTGTTGACGTGCCAGTTTATTACACATTGCACGGTAGTGGAGTTGAGTCTAATACACAATTTTAAAAAAAGGATTGATATATCAAAAAACCAAAACTGGTAAAAGTATCCACCAAGTTCCGAATGGTTCGGCCCTTCAAAGGAGTGATATCAACACACCAAAACATTCGCCAACTTAATTGCACCGAATAATACTTTGGGCGTTAAATGAAAACTTGAACATTGCTAGCGAAAGTAGCAATATTCTAGTTTTCATTTAACCTTCGAACTGTGTAGCGGTGCGATTAACTTGCGAATGTTTGGCATGTTGATATCACTCCTTGGAAGGGCCGAACCATTCGCAATTTGGCGGACACTTTTACCAGTTTTGGTTTTGATATCCCCAAAACAAATCTGAAGGATTTTTGCCAAGCTTTTCGGCTATATTGAAGTTTGTAAGATAAGCCCATTCAAATCCCATTCAAATCTGAATTATCTTACAAGATCTACTGTGATCGATAAAATGCTCTTTTTTGAATTTCAAATCGTAAATGTGCGGAAAAGTTTGTCTTCGAACTCCTAATCACTATCCGAAAGGAAAAAACTCTAAAAAAAAAACTTTTAGAGATGCCCACCAACGCCTAAAGTTTAACATTGTTACATCAATGAGAAAAACCGCCAATTTCACATAAATGACTTCTGACTCACTTCTGAGACCAATAAATGAAACCAAATCAGAAATAATTTTTTTTTCTTCCAGAAAACAATGCGGATTATCGCCACCAACATAGGGAAAAAAAGCACTTCAAGCCAATTTTACGCCATAAATTAAAACGAAGTTTAGGAACGAAACGTATATTTTTTTTCTTTAATTCTGGCTTCTTTTATTGGCCTCTGAGAGAACCAAAAGAGATAATGTAAAAAGCTGTATTATAAACTAGGCAAAATTCATTTCTTCAGAATCACTGACTTTTACCATTAACTTAATGTTAAACTTTAGGCCCAGGTGGGCACAAACATTTTTAGCTTTTTTTTTTCTTATGGGGTAGTGATTAGGAGGTCAAAGGCCAACATTCCGCATAATTACGATTTTAATTTTTGCTTTGATCTACCCTATTGAGCACCCGTTGGCATGGTAACAGTCGATGACTTCAATTACCCAGACTGCAGAAGGATCTACTCGCGTGTTATATCTCAGGCGGCATTGTTGTCGAAACTAATCAAAATGTTACATCGCTTTCTTGCTGTATTAGTAATGTGGATGTTGATATTAACAAGATGATCTTTCATTGTAGAAGACGGCTGAATTAATAAAACCAGGTTTGAACTGTTAAAAAAAAAACCCAACTTGAACCAAATACACCTCTAACCTTGGACCAGGTTACTGTTTTACACCCCATGAGCCATCCTGACACAGTGTAACAAGAAAGACCCGTTTTTTATGGACATTAACAAAGTGTCGAAACTTACAAAGATAACAACAATAAATAAATCTAAGAAACGTTCAGCAAAGAAGATGGCTTCCATAAGTTGTTACGTGACAACATAAATATGCCTACCTTCTTTAAAACAGTGTTTTCGGTATGCCCTTTCAATATTTGCAAATAAAACCACGCTCTTTATTTTAATGTCTGAATTTTTGTTATGGTCACTAGGATAACAGCTCATCACGTCACCGGGTCGTTGGATCTAATGCGTGACGTGGTAACCTGGACGAAAACTTGACCAGAAAAATCTCGTGACCCGATCCAACTCTTTCGTGTACCCAAAATCCATTAGCGTGCAACACCATTGCTACTTGTTATGGACTCGGTGGGATCCGTAGCAACCAAAAAAGCCGTTAAGTTACTTAATGAAATTTTAAACAACTGGTCAAGAAATCAATGTGTACATTTAAAAAAAAAATCAATGTGTAAAAAAAATGTAAATTAAATGCTTACAGATTTCACCTAATTATGTTTGGGGCTCGTTCGGGTTGGTTCACATCTTTCCACAATCCATCGACCAGGCACCACAAATCCTTTGATCGTGCCTTAAAACTCTTTCACGTCACCTGACGACTTTTAGAGCATGCCACTAAGCAGAAATAAAAATAATCAAGTCCCAGCAAAGGTTGTGAGGGGTCTCCCGGTGACCCCGAGCTATGTAAACACCCACAGCCCAATGGTGACAGTGGTCGGCTGTCAGCCTAGTGAATGCAAAGTTACTACCAGTCGATTACCTTTTTCATGTTGGAGAGTTTAAGTTCTTTCTGTAAATATGACATTATTGCCAATTCTCTGAGTGTGTTGGCGAGAAAAAAAGGATGTGGGTATCACAAATCAAGTCTGTCGAAAACTGATAGCGATCGCACCACATAACACAAATCAACACGCGGGAACAAAAGTAGAATTGTGAAAAAAATGGTTTAGAGTGAATTTGGGGCATGTTGAGAGAGCAAGTCAAGAAGGTGCACGTAAAACTGCCTGAGAAAATGTGCGACGTTTCGGAGGCTTGTATGTCCCATTATCAAGCAACCAGCAGCTTATCAACCGAACAAGTTAAAGTCATAATAGAAATACACTTGGGAGAAAACACCACAAAAATTAACAAGTTTAAATTTGAAACTAATACGAATGGTAGGGAACCATCTACTACCTTACTGCGAGCCCAGGTTGGAAGTGTGGAAGGCAGACAGCATCAGCTACGTGGGTGGGACCTAACAGAAAAAATTAGAAATACCCACTTTGCCAACATCATTTAGCTTTACGTATGTAATATAAATCCATTGCTTTAAGCTGAATTAAGCAAAATTAAGTCCATCCTTTCAGCAGGGTACTACCCCATCGCCGAACCATTAACGACAAACGAAACCTCTTGTCGCAAAAGTATACATATTATATTCGAAGCGCTACAAATAACATGAAAAAAAGTTGGATGTCAACACTGTGGCTGAAGGATGTTCGTAATATTCGTAATGTAATGTTCGTAGCCCAGTAGTTCAAGTAGCATCCTGTGGAAAAAGGAAGCAACACATTTAATACCGGAGAAATAGGTCAAGGTGGTCACGTGGATTTATCCTCAAACACTGGCTGAGCATATCCACTTGTCGTGCATTGAAGAAAGACTGGAATTTACTTCTGATTGGTAAAATGCAAAGGGGTGAAATCAGGAAAAGCAGCTGTGGGCCAAAAGACGCTTACTTGACAGTCCTTACATGCTCAGAGACCAAATATTGCAAGTAAACCATTCGGCTGTCTGGGACGAGGCCTGTGATAAGACCAAATTGGTGAAATGCTTAACTACTGTCTCTCTTTTCAGGACTGAATTCCGACGGGGGAGGAGGATTGAAACGGCAGGTGTAATAGGGCAGTGACACGACGTAGTATTATTGTGTATAACTCTATGGTGGAGCCAGTTACTGGGTTAGCTGCAAGGTGCACTGGTGGGAAAAAGGAAGCTCGTCTTACTGAAGCCAATGCTATTAGACTGAATTTCTGAAGCCTATAACGCATGATTTTTGTCGTTGGAGAAAACAACGACGTTCTTTTAAGCCTAAGAAAAATCCGCTCTCAAAGCACTGTCTTGACTAGAAGTGCCGTTTTTTCCGTTACATTTTATTCTAGTGCACCTTGTAGCTATAACCTCCAAATGGTATCTCGTAGCCAAAATGACGCCACATGACGCTGCTCTAATGGCACTAACTTGTCTATATATATAGTTTTTAACTCGCAATAACACAACACGTTTGAGGTTATTTTGTTGGCACCTGTATTAGTTAATGCACTTTTTGATATAGCATCCTTTATGTAAACTTATGAAATTTATGGTTTGGTATAATGCAATCTTACCTCGCCAAGGCTAAGCAAAACGTCGCCTGTATTATTTTATTGTGTCTTTTCAAGTAAAAACGAAGCATTTTTATGAATAAATCTAGAATTTTCATTTTGCTATTATTTAGCAGTTAGTACCTGTTGCAGTTCCTCTTCAAAGTATTCATCCAGTGTCGCTGTGCTCAAAGCTATTTCAACATCCAACGTCCAATAGGTTTGGCAACCAGCGATAACAATTTGGCCCGGCCACGACAATACAAACAATGTACGTAGAGTCTGAAATAACAATTACAGAAATTAAAACGACATTCCGAAAGAGCATTAAACAAACAAAACATCATTTTCAAAAGCGATATTGGAACAAGCTATACACAAGATAACATCGCTACAACCTTAATTCCATGACTGAGATTTCAAGTTTGTAATTGGAAGCAGGCAATAGACCAATAACAAAATTATTCACTAGAAAATGACAAATAATGAGTTCCTTAGTAACGTATAATAAGGTTCCTTCATAAAATATCACAAGTTCCTTTGTAACAAGGAGTGAAGGGCAGT